>CAUYQG010000965.1:0-41985 GCA_963574415.1 Tarsius wallacei
GGAAGGCTGAGGCGGAGGGATCGCCGGAGCCCAGCTGGTCGAGGCTGCGGTGGCCGGGAGAGGCCACTGCACTCCAGTCTGGGCGACAGAGTGAGACTCCACTCAAAAAACAAAAAAAAAGTAAATGACATTACATTTTAAAAAAGTGAATTCTGACATCACAATTCACACACTTACTGGTCAGCATTCAGAAAGAGGAGGGGACATAAAATAACAAAATCATTCAGGAAAATGTTTCACCTAAGTTTTTTTTAATACAAAATTTCATTCAAATGAGGGAAGCAAATAAATTAACAATCAATATTAAATTTTATTATAAAATATAATCTTTTTTTTCTTTTTGAGTCAGAGTCTCACTCGGTTGCCCAGGCTGGAGTGCAGTGGTATGCTCATGGCCACCACATCTTCCAACTGCTGGGCTTAGATGACCCTTCATCTTCAGCCTTCCAAGTAGCTGGAACTACAAGCGTGTGAAAAATGATATTTTTAATTGAATTAAAATTACAAGGCAGAACAGAGAAAAAAACCGGAAATGTCTGCTAAAGAGTACAGGGCACCTTTATAGTTTTATGAAAATTTTCTAAAATTGATTGCGATGATGGCTGCATAACTTTGAAAGCATAAACACCACTAAATTGCACATTTAAAAAAATGATGATATTAAACTATGCCACACTAAAGCAGTTATAAAATATTATATTATTTGCCTCCCACACCTTTTAATATGTTATGTTTTAATTTACATTCAACTAAAAATATCTTTTGGACACGTGAATTTTTGGCAATGGATTTATTTAATTTAAAAATATTTATGTACTAAATCTCTAGTTGATATTAATTTCTGTTAATGTCCTCGTATGTGATCAAATAGTATATTCTGTATAATTTGCAGGCTATTAATTTTTCTAAGACTTGTTTTATAATCCGAAAGATGATCTATTATGATGAATATTTCACATACAACTGAAAATATACATCCTGCTGGTGTTCTTTGAAATAATTTATAAATATCAATTAGGTCAAGTTGATTAATAATATTCTTGAGATCTTCTACTGTATATCCTTGATAATTTTCTATTTTTTTGTGTTATGTATTATAGATAGTGTAGATTTTTTCAATCAATAATAATAATTTTGAATTTTAAAATTTCTTCTCTTGATTCTATAAGCTTCTTCTTTATAATCTTTGAAGCTTTGTTGTGATGTTCATACATATTTAGAACTTTTATTTTTTTCTTAACATATTGGCTATTTTACTATTATATAATGACTTTATCACTGATCATTATTCTTGCATTAAGTGCTCTTGGTCTGATATTAATATAGTTTTCAGTTTTATTTTGATTATTATTTGTATTTTATCCTTTTTCATCTTTCTGTTTTTTATTGTGGTAAAATATATATGATGCTTTATCATTTTAACAATTTTTAAGTATACAATTAAGTGATATTAAATGCTTTCATAATGTTGTGCAGTCACTACCACTATCCATTTTTAGAACTTTTTTTATCATCTCAAATAGGAAATCTCTACTCATTAAATAATAACAACATATCCCTTCACCCCAGACCCTGGCAATCTCTATTCTACTTTCTCTTTCTATAAATTTATCTATTCTAGATACCTCATAGAAAAATAATAATTCAATATTTATCCTCTTCTGTCTTATTTTACTTATCACAATGTTTTCAAGGTTCATCCATGTTATAACAAGTACCAGAATTTCATTCTTATGTAGAATTGATTAATTTCATTTCCATTTTTCCCAGTCTTTGGTCTTAATCATTCTACTCTCTATCTTCAAAGGATCCATTTTTTATTTTATTATATGTATATAGCAATTTTCTATTTTTCCATTCATTTGTTAATGATGAAATTATTTTTAGATGTATCAAATAAATGAAAGAGACAAAGGAGAACCAAATGAAAATTTAAGAATAGAAAAATATAAATACTAAAATAATTCACAGAGAGGCAAATTATCAGAACGAAAATGAAAATAAAATAATAATTAAATTTGAAGATAGAGCAATAGAAATTATCAAATTTGAAAACAGAAGTCTACAATATAAGGATAAATACTCTGGTTTCTCCTCAGATCACAAAAATCTTTTGCTTTTTACAATACATTTTAAATCATTAACTGAACCTGAGGGACATGTGGTTTAAGGTTTATGTCATCAAATCTCAGAAGACATAAAAAGGAGATCGTGAACAGTATTTGAAAAAAATAATTGTTGAACATACTTCCATAATTTTATGAATGAAATTTAATATGTTGTATTTTAATTTACATTCAGCTAAAACTGAATGAACCTTAAACTTCATAAACTTAAAGAAATACATAACAAAGTTCATCATAATGAGACTTCTGAAAACAAAAGAGACACACACACACACACACACACACAAACCTTTAAAAGCTACCAGAGTAAACAACTCTGATAACAGTGGGTATCTTCTCAGAAATCACAGAGGTTAGAGAAAGTAAAACAATATTTTTGTTACATAATATTTATACATTTAATGTGGTACATGTGATATTTTGATACATGCCTAGAATGTATAATGATTAAATTAGAGTAATTGGGATATCAGTCACCACAAACATTTATCATTTCCTTGTGTTGGGGACATTTCAAATTCTCTACTAGTTATTTTAAAACATGCAATGAATTATTTTTAACTATAGTCACTCTACTCTGTTAGTAAACATTAGAGCTTATTGATTTTAACTGTATTTTTGTACCCATTAACCCAACTAGTTTTACTTCTCCTCATTTTTCCCAGCCTTTGGTCACCTTCATTATACTCTCTATCTTCATAACACCATTTTTTTCTTTTTTAGCTTCCACATATGAGTGAGAACATGCAATATTTGTCTTTCTGTATTAGGCTTATTTCACTTATTAAAATGTCTATCATTATCATTCATGTTTTTTTGGTAAAAGGCATAATTTCATTTTTTATGGTTGAAAAACATTCCACAGTGTAGAAAAAACACATTTCCTTACTTTTTTTTTTTGAATTGGAGTCTCACTCTGTCACCCAGACTGGAGTGCAATGGCCGTTTCCGGCCACTTCAGCCTCGGCCTGCTGGGCTCCGCGATTCTTCCGCCTCAGCCTTCCAAGTAACTGGAACTACAGGCTCGCGCTACCACGCCCGGCTAATTTTTTGATTTATTGTAGAGATGAGGGCTCGCCAAGTTGCCCAGGCGGTCTCGAACCACGGGCTCAGGCAATCCACTCACCTCAGCCTCCCAAAGCGCGGGATTACAGGCTGAGCCACTGAGCCCGGCTACATTTTCCTTAACCATTCATCTGTTGATGGACACTTACGTTGAGTTCATATCTTGGCTGTTATGAATAATGCCAAAATAAACATGAAAGTGTATTTTTTAATATAATGATTTATTTTGTTTTGCATATATATGCAGAGCACAATTGCTATATCATATAGTACTATTTTTAGGGGTTTTTTTTTGGAACTTGCAGAATGTCTTCTATAGTGACTGTACAAATTTATATTATTTTTAAAAGGTTGAAGTAAAACGTCAGTCAACACAAAATTCCCTATTCAACAACAGCAACAACAACAAAAACCCTCAGGAATAAGGATAAGTAAATATATTTTCTGATAAAGAAAAAATAAAAAAAAATTCTCAGCAGAATTGCTCTAAAATGATGGCTGTCAGTATTTTTTTTAACAAAAATAAAATGATTATAGAAGAAATGTTGAAACGTTAAGAATAAAAAGATGAATTAAATGGGCAAGTAAATAATAAATATAATAAAATGTTATTTTTTGAGTATTTAAAGTTATATTTGACTATTAAAATAAGACATTATAATCTTGTCAGAATTGATCTTCAATGTATGTAAAAGTAATATTTAAGATAGCCGTATTATTAAGGAAAGTAAAGATAAAAAGATCTTATTCAAGTATCAAGACAACATCTTGATACCAATAGTGGGCATAAGCTACATGTTCGCCTTGTAATCCCTAGTGAAACCACTAAAAACAAATAAACAAATAAAAACTACACAAAGAATTATACTAAAAAATGTTATAAAAACTAATATGAAATACTAAAATATGTCAAAGCAAGTTACAGTGTCATAGACTGAATCGTGGCTTCCAAAAGTTATTCATGACCTAATTTCCAGAAACTGTGAATATTTTACTTTCCATGTTAAAAAGAGATTTAGCAGATGTGAGAATGTTAAAAATCTTGACATGGAGAGATTATTTTTAACATCCTGATTGAGCCTAAGATAATCACAAAGATCCTTAAAGATATATTTGAATATTTTCATAATAAATTGTTTGAATTAATGGATTAAAAGGGCACATCCAGAAAACGTAGAAAAAAGGAAGTAATACAGAGCATAAATAATTAAAATTGAAAACAAAGATATACTACGGAGATTAATAAAAATACTATAAAATAACAAAAACTTCAAATGATAAGGAATAAACAATGCTTAAAAATATACAGCAACAAATTGAGTAAATACAAAACAATTTTAATAAATCATCTTTAAAAATTCTTATGCCAAATATTTGAAAATTTAAACACAAGAGTATTTTTTAGCAAAATAGTAGACTAATTTCAGAGACAAAATACTATTAATTTTCCAGCAATCATGAAAGATATTCACTCAGAAGTAAAAACCCAGACTTAAAACAAAACAAAATTTTAAAAAATCAAAACAGAGACGCTAACAAACCCCAATGATACAGTACATTAACAAAATAAAGGATAAAGATCATATTTTATTGTAACACACACAGAAAAAACAATTGACAAAACTTAACACTCTTCTGTGATAATAATGATCAACAAACTATCTATAGAAGGAATAGATCCTAACATAAAAAGGCAATATATGACAACCCCACAACTCACAAATTAAATAATGAAAAATTGAAAGTTTTTCCTCTGAGATCAAAAACAAGACAAGGATGCCCATTTATGTGGAAAAAAGGTGTTTTTTTCTATTGTCTCACTAAACAACAATCAACACAGAAGACTTCTCTGACCTTATGTCGGTTTTTGTTTTTGTTTTTGTTCTTTTATTTACCAAAACACCAAATAAGCAATTAGTTGTACAGGTGACAACTAAAGCAAGCAACTGAGGAATACGTTTATTAAGCCAGCTTGATAGTGTGCAAGTCACAGAAGCATCTGTGGCTGTGTTTTTTTTTTTCCAACGATGTTCTCAGTATATGTAGTATTTATACATTTTCCTTTAAAAGGGTGGGGGAGTAACAGTGAGATGAATTATTTCATACTCATGAAACTTTAGTTAGTGCCCAGTAAATCTATATATTACATAGGATAAGGTAAACATTTGAAGAAAAGGGTAATAGAGGAAGAAGTCATCTCAGGGAGGGGTGAAGAAATTACTAATCTAATTTTATCTCATGGAGGGGTGAAGGGGCAATTAATCTCATCTTGCCTTTGTTCTGTACCTGGCAAGACAAGTTGGTAGTCTTTTGAAAAGATTAGTCTTTGTTTAGTCCTTAGGGAAGAAAGTCTGTTAATGAGGGTATAATGCAGCATGATCAATCTCCCACCCAGTCATGGCTGTGAACTCAGCTTCCAAAGTTTCTCTGTGGTTCCTTTGACCAAGAGGAGATTTATTCAGGCAATTGAGGGCTTCGAATTTTATCTTTATGTCTTTCAGGGGATACCAGCTGGGTGTTCACCAATTCTGAAATTATTTGTCTAATAATAGCATCAGATCCCACAAGCTGAGAGTTCAATTTCACAAGACTGTCCCCATTTAGACATCAATAACAAGTTTGGGCTTCTGGAACTTCTGATTGACCAAGTTGAGGCTCCCATAATCCCACTTTAAGTTTGACTAATTTTCTAGAATCGTTCACAGAACTCAGGGAAACACACTTACCAGTTTATTATTTTAAAAAATTACAAAGGATACAGATAAACAGACGCATAGTATGAGGTATGGGGAAAAGACATGGAGCTTTCATGCCCTCTCTGGGCACAATACACTCCAGAAACCTCCAAGTGTTCAACTATCTGGAAGCTCTCCAAACTCTTTCCTTTTAAATTTTCATTAAGTAGCATGATTGGTTAAATCATTGTCCATTGGCAATTAACACAACCTTCAGCCCTTCTCCCTTTCCCTAAATTGAGACTAAAAATTTCAACTTTCTGGGCATAGCGTTGGCTCTCCTGGCATTCAGTGCCCCCAACTTGTGACTTTGAGAGACTTTCCAGAAATTGTCTCAATAAGCTCAAGTGTGTGGAAAAGGGCTGTTGTAAATTACAAAATATTGCCCTTCACCTTTATCTTTCAGGAGCTACTTTAGGAACCAAGAACAAAAAAACAAACACTTTAAGAAAAAAAAAGCCAGGCTCGGTGGTCATGCCTGAAATCCCAGCACTTTGGGAGGCAGAGGCGAGAGGATTGCCCAAGCCCAGGGGTTTGAGACTAGCCTGGACAACTTGGCAAGACCTTGTCTCTACAACAAATTTAAAAAAAAATTAGCCAGGCATGATGGCACATGCCTGTAGTTCCAGCTATTTGGAAGGCTGTGGTGGAAGGATCATCTGAGCCCAGAAGGTAGAGGCTGTGGTGGCCCTGTGAATGCCAATGCTCTCCAGTCTGGGTGACATAGTGAGACTCTGATTCAAAAAAAAAAAAAAGAAAAGAAAAAAATACTCATATTGCTCTAGTCACTTAGGAAATAACATGGCTTGCAGAAGAGCTGAGACCCGGAAATCCTACATAAAAACAAAAACATAGTTATCATATTATCACAACACTCTCAACACTCCTATTCAACATAGTACTGTAAGTTTTAAACAGAGAATTTAGGCAAAGACAAAAAAAATTTAAAAATCCAATCCAGAAAGGAAGTAGTAAAAATCCCCCTGATGACATTATTCTATATGTTGAAAACTGTAAGGACTCCACAAAAATACTGTTAGGACTTATAAACTAATTCAGTAAAATTTTAAAATGCAAAAATCAATGTACAAAAATCAGTTGTTTTTCTATAAACTAACAACAAGCAATTTGAAAAGAAAATTAGAAAATTAGTGTGATTTACAATAACATTACCCGCAAATTACTTAAAAATAAACAACCAAGGACATGAAAGACTTGTATACTGAAAACCATGAAAACTCAGTAAAAGAAATTAAAGGAGAAACAAATAAATGGGAAAATGTATTGTGTTCATTGATAGTAAGGCTTACTATTGTCACACTGTCCATCCTACCTAAATATCTTGACTTACTTGATGCAATTCCCATCAAAATTCCAATGATATTTTTTTTTTTTACAAATGTAGAAACGCAATCCTAAAATAGATATGGAACCACAAAATACCTCCAATAGCTGATCACTTTTGAAAAAGAACAAAAGTGGAGTCACCTCCTGATTTCAAGATATATTACAAGGCTATAGCAATTTAAATGGCACAGAATTGGCATAAAGACAAATATGTAGATCAATGAAACAGAATAGAAACCTCATAAATAAATTAACACATATATGGCCGACTGATCTTTGACAAGGGAGCCAAAAATAAACAATGGGCAAAGAATAGTTTCTTCAATAAATGATACTGTGAAAAATGGATATCCACATGCAAAAACTGGACACTTACCTTACACCACACACAGGAATCTTCAAGACTAAGAAGAAAACATGAAGGAAAACTGGAAAATCTACTTGGCATTTGTCTTGGCAACATTTTATTTAATATAACAACAACAGCACAGGCAACAAAAGCAAAAATAAATAAGTGAGGCTATGTCAAACTAAAAAGTTTCAAGCAAAAAAAAAAAAAAAAGAAATGGTAACTTATGTAATGAGAAACAAAATATTTGCAAACTTTATATCTGATAAAAGACCAATTTCCAGATTTTACAAAAAAAGCTTCTATAATTTAATAGCAAAAAAAAATTAAAAACCTAATTAAAAAATGGGCAAAGGACTTGAACAGACATTTCTTCAAGGAGGACATAAAAATGGCCAACAGAAATATGAAAAGATGATGAATATCACTAATTAATTTAGTGTATAATCTTTAAAGGAATAATTATATATCTGGCAAATTAGAAATAATATTTTCTTTTCTGACATGTTTCAAATTGTTTAAAATGCAATTTATAAAATGCTAAATCTGCCTACCCAGAAGCCCATGCTACAGGATGGGAGGGAATGGGCAGCTGCCGACCACACCAGCAGAACAAGACTGCAGGAGTGCGACCCTTTCTTCCATATCCTTCTGTTCACTCAAGGGGCCTAGGTGCACCCCTGGGATCATGTAACTAGAAAACAGGACCACAAAGATATCTTGAGTCTCTGCTTACCAGTGAGGCTGGGTGTAGTCCTGTTGGCCCATCCCTGAGCAGGGCACTCCCAGATGGGAAAAAGCAGGCTTTGGCTGGGCTGGTATTATCTCTTGCCTGGAGGTGAGAAGAGGGGCTGGTATTATCTCTTGCCAACACTGAGAAGAGTTGATCACCAGGCCTGGACCCCCAACCTTTTTTTTACAGGCTGATAGATGTGCAATGGCTCACGAGAAGAGGCTAGCTGAACAGTCTGAGGGTTGGCCCATTGAGTCAAAAAGGAGCTAGAGGAAGGGGACAATACCGTGAAGACAGGTAAAGGGGCAGCAGCCTCAGGTCGCTTCCCATATCCCCTAGGACTTTTCTAGCAAAGCCTGCAATTTACTTTTTTTAAAAAAAGGAGAAGGAGAAGGAAAAGAAGGAGGAGGAGGAGGAGGAGGAAGAGGAGGAAAGAAAAAAGCACTTAAGGAAAATTACAAACTAAAAAACAAATAAAACAAAAACAACACACACAAAATCCAAACCATTTCTCATCTCCCCTTTCACCTCTTCCCAACACAAGACAGTTTCTTATTTTCTTTTTACAAATTGTGCCTGCCACCTCTTTATCTTAGAAACCCAGGGCATGACTGCTGGTGGGTTGTGAAAAGCACAGGCAGAGCCATCTCTGGCTGGAGGGAGATGGCAGCACCAGTCTTTGTCACATCATCCATCTGCAAACATCCTCCAGCCAGCTTTCCCATTGGCTCCAATTAGAGGGGAAGTAGGACAAGAAAAAGTTGTCCCAATGGCTGAGTAACAGCACTTCTGGCCTTCCCACCTGGACTATTTCTTCTGGACCTTTCTGCAATTGAAAGGACAGTCTCATTGTGGTCTGGAAACCACTATTACATGAAGGATGGATACCATATATTTAGAATGTGAACTCTTGGTTATGGCAGTGGAACTATAAAGATGGCAGCTAACTTCCTTCCTTGCCCACTCTTGGAAGTAATTCTCCCTTACTGACTGAGCTCTGTTCCTGGCATTTCCTGGCTTCTCACAGTTACAAGGTTCTTCTGTAGACATGTTGCTAACTCAGCTGTCTGTTATTTCTTCCTTCTGAGGAGAGAACATAGTGGGACATGGCTTTCTGGGCCTGGCCTACCATTCCCACAGGGCAAAGCTGAGAACCAGTTAAACCAAAAGTGGAGTGAACCTGAAAAACAGCTTGTCAACTTGGCCACCATGCACTGCCCTAATCCCAAAACCACACCAACCACTCCAAGACTTATTTGCTGGTCGGGAGTGGGTAGGACATCTGCCTGGCTGAGGAATAAGGTGCAGTGCAGCAGAAGGAGTCAGAAAGCCTGAGAGGAGCCAGGTTTTACATACTCAGAGCTGCTTTGGGAAGCTACTCTATTAACTTCTTCCTCAAGGAGCCAAAGCAAATCTCCAGGCTCCAGGGAAAGAGAAGAAACTGCCTTCATGCCAGGCCCTCTCTCTGGAGAAAGGGGTGAAGGGAAACCTGGGCCTACAGGTTTCTTCTTCCAACATTATTTGGAATGATCTGCTCCCAAGGTACTAATTGCACAATGGAAATGTACCAAGTATAATTACTGAGCTGTGACCATCAAGAAAGATGGAGCATAAAAGTTCAAGCGTTGCTGGAGTGGGAAGAACTGTCCACATTCTGACTATATTAGACAAAAGGCTGAGAATCCTGGAGCCAGACTCTCTCCTGGCCTTCATTGTGCTGATAGCAAAATAATGAACAAGAATTTGCATCCCTTACTTCTAAGCTCAGCACTGCAGTCTCACTCCCTGATGCTCCTTGTTCTCTTCTAAAAGCAGCAAGCCTGGCTGGCACAGAATCATTCTTAGGGGTATGGGAAGGGGCAGTCTGTTCACATTCCCTATGTTCCAAAATACTAGAGGTGGGTTTGGAACCCTCCCCAGGCTCTCTGAGTCTACAGAGCTAGCCTAGACTCCAGGCAAGACAAAAATGCCCTGGGACTTAGTTGGGGGAAGGAGGTATAGGCATGCAGTGTTCATCTGTTCTGCGGGCTGCAAAACCGTGTCCCTTTTCTGGGCATCAGTAGAAATACAGAAGTTAAAGTCACCAAAATCCTATGGGTTAATGTTTCTACTAAATTTCCCAGAAACATTTTTCAAGTAGGCTACCAACCACTCTTTCTCAATTAAAGATTCATTAAATTGCTAAAATCCCTGCCATACATTTTATCTTGCAAGCCAGATAGTTGTACAAACAAACAAAAATAAGAAAAAAAAGGATATTTTCAAATGAAACTTACTTTCTATGTGATGAAGACATGCACTTGGGAGTGGGTGAGTGGGAGTTCTCCTTTGTGTTTTTTGTTTTTGTTTTTTGTCTTTTTAAACATATTTTTTATTTTAAAATTGTGGAGTACAGTTAAGGGTTAGGTATACAAATATGCATTGTTCAGGCAACACCCCCCCATAGTTTCCTGCCACTGTTAATCCTTTTCTTATAGTATTACAATAGATGTTCAAGGTCCATTTATGAGTGAGAACATGTGATACTCCGATCTTTGTTTCTGTGAGAGATCACTCAGCATTATAAACTCTAGTTCCATCCAGGTTGCTGCGAAGTTCATGATTTTGCTCTTTTTTATAGCTGTGTAGTATTCCATTGTGTATATGTATCACATTTTTAAAATCTTTTGTGTTTTGAAATTACAAATTAATGGGTTTGATAAATTGTTGTTACTGGCACTGGCTTACCCTGAGTGGCCAAGTAACGTTGTCTAATTCTCTCCTCTGGGTCCTTGGTGGGCTCCCTCGATCCCCCCACGTAACTTCCACCCTTTATCTTTCCATTGACTTGGGGCAGCCCTTGTCCACCTGCCAATCACATTTGAAAGAAAGAAAAAAGGGGAGATCTTATTGAATGGCATTCAGGATCACAACAGGCAGAGCAAGAAGAATAATAGTAATTCAGGTCATTCCCTCTGCTCAAGTCTTGCTGTCTGCCCTGGCAATGCAACCTGTGGCTAATGATTCAGGTGGAGGTGAGGGCAGCAGTATCATCCTTTCCTGCCTGCACTTTTCTGCGCTGTTTGAAGTCTTGTAATCCATCAGGACCCAAAAGTCATCTGACTGCATTATTGAGCTGCCTGCTGTCTTCAGGTTGGGAAATCCTGGTTGGCTAGTTGAGGACAGGTTTTCCTTGTTCTCTCCAGAGGTGACTTTGCTCAGCATCTACCCACTGGACTTTCACATACTCTGCCTCCCAGTGTGCTAGGAACAAGACCGGAAGGGCTGGCCTGCTTGTGGAGCTGGGGTTGCTTATTAGAGTGTTCCTCGTGGGCCCCTTGAGGATGTGGATCTGTGGACAGGGGCCAGTGAAGAGTCTTTTGTCCTAAATCATAATGGACACAATGGAGGAGATTTGGAGTTTTTACTATCCTTTTGTGTGATCTTCAGTGTTTTTTTGATTTTTTTGTTTGATTTTTATTTCTTTGTCTGTCTGTCTGTTTCCAATCATCTATTCCCCTGTTTGCCATCACCTCCCAACTCCCAGGGACCTCCTTATTTTCAATTTTACTGTCAACTTTTCCAAAAAATAGTATTTTCAGTTAATTAAGATACACTCTTTTTGGGGGGGGGGGTTGGAGTCTCACTCTGTCACCCAGACTGGAGTGCAGTGGCCGCTCCCAACCACTGCAGCCTCGACCTGCTGGACTCCGACGATCCTTCCGCCTCAGCCTTCCAAGTAGCTGGAACTACAGGCATACGCTACCACACCTGGCTAATTTTTGATTTATTGTAGAGATGAGGTCTCGCCAAGTTGCCCAGGCGGGTAACTCAGTCTCCCAAAGCACGGGATTACAGGCTGAACCACCGAGCCCGGCTAAGATACACTCTTAAAGAGATGGGTCATAGAATGGGTAAGATATTCATAATACATATAAGAGAAAGTTAATACCCTCCTCCTTTTTTTAAAGCAAGATTTATTGAGAGGACAGGAAAGGTCCCACAGAAGGAGGGGACCTGAAGGAGTTGCCCAATATTCTTCTTAAAGATGAGTTTATGACAATATATATGTTTTAGTATTTTGAGATTGTAAATGTTTCACCCTGGTGACATAATTTTTTCTTTTGACGTGAATAATTTTCTTGTTGAAATTAGTGCATTCACATAACTATTTTTGTAATTGTGGTTAAATATGTATAACAGAAAATTTATTATCAACCATTTTTAGTGTATAGTTCAGTATTATTAATTACATTATATCCATAAGATTGTGCAACCAACCTCACAAAAATATTTATATTCCATAACTGAATTTCTATACCCATTAAACCGCAAATCTCCATTTTTCCCTCTCCCCAGGTCCTATCAACCACCATTATACCTTCTGTTTCCTTGAATTTGAAACAGAAATATCCCTCTAGATAATTTATATGACTAAAATAATATGGTACTTTTCTTTTTGTGATTGACCTATTTAACTTAGTATAATGCTTTCAAGTTTCATTCATGTTGCAGAATGAGTCAAAACTCCTTTCCTTTTAAAGACTAAATATTATTCTATTGCATGAATATGCAACTTTTGCTTATCCATTCATCTGTCAATTAACACATAATTGCTCCTACATTTTGGCTATTATGAATAATGCTGCTATGAATATGAATCAAAAGATATCTTTGAGACTTTGTGTTCAATTATTTTGCATACACACCAAGAAATGAAATTGTTAGGTTATATGGTAATTCCGATCCTTATTATTTGAATAATCTCCATATTGTTTTCCATAGCCCTACATCATATTGCATTTTCACCAACAGTACACAAGAGTTCCAGTTTCTCCACATTGTCATTAACACTTGTTATTTACTGTTTTTTGCTTATTTTAATAGTACCCACGAAAAGGGTGTGTGTGAGTGTGTGTGTGTGTGTGTGAGAGAGAGAGAGAGAGAGAGAGAGAGAGAGATCTCAAAGATGTTTTTATTTGCATCTATTTAATTATTATTGATGCTTAACATCTTTTTATGTGCTTATTGGCCATTTGTATGTCTTTTTTGGAGAAACATCTATTCAAGTACTTTAGCTTTTTTACAATAGGATTTTTTTTTCTTGTTGAGTTGTAAGCAGTTCTTTATGTGTTCTGAATTTTAACTCCTTAACAGATAAATGAGTTGCAAATATTCTCTCTCATTCCATAGATTACTTTCTCATTCTAGTAATTGTATCTTTTCATGCAAAAACATTTTTGCTTTTTATATAGTTCAATTTATCTATTCTCACTTTTGTTCACTGTGCTTTTGGTATCTTATTTAATAAGTCATTGACAGATTCAGTAAATGAAGGTTTTTCCTGTATATTATTTTTAGAATTTTATTGTTTTAAGCCTTATGTTTAGTTCTTTGATCTATTTGAGATAAATTTTGTATATGGCTTCAATTAAGAACCCAACTTTATATTTAATATGCAGACATCTAGCTTTTTCAACTTTATTTGTAGAAGCCTGCCATTTCTCTATTGAATGGTCTTGGCACTTTTGTAAAAATTATTTGACTATAAATGAAAGATTTATTTTATTTTTATTTTATTTCATTAGTCTATGCATGCCTTTTGCCAATACGTTGTAATAAGTTTTGAATTAGGAAATATGAGACCATCTCCTTAGTTTTATTCTCATGATTGTTGTAGATATTCGGAGACCATTGGATGTCGTATATATCTTAGAGTAGTTTTTTATACTTTTGCGAAAAAATGCCACTAGGACTTTTTTTTTTTAATTAGCGTCTCACTCCATCACCCGGGCTGGAGTGCAGTGGGACACTCACAGCTGCCGCAGCCTTGACCTGCTGGGCTCAGGAGATCCTTCCGTCTTAGCCTTCCAAGTAGCTGGAACCATAGGCATGTGCCACCATGCCTGACTAATTTTTTGATTAATTGTAGAGACAAGGCTTCGCCATGTTGCTCAGGCTGATCTTGAACCCCTGAGCTCAGGCAATCCTCTAGCCTCCGCCTTCTGAAAGTACTGGGATTACAGGCATGAGGCACCACACCTGGCTGCTGTTTGGACTTTTGATATAAACTGCATTACATACACAGTAGCATTGTCATTTTAACAACATTAAGAGTTCTAATCCATGAGCAGAGACATCTTTCAATTTATTTGTGCCTTCAAGGTTTTTCAGGTAGGTTTTGTAGCCTTCAGCACACAAGACTTTTGCATCCTTGAGTAACTTTATGCCTATGTATTTTGCTCTTCTTCATATTATTTAAATCTTTTCAATCTTCATTTTATTTTTAAATTATTAATTTTTAGTATATTGTAATACAATTGATTTTTGCCTGTTGATTTTGTATCCTGTGGAATTTATTTGTTCTGTGTCTGTGTGCGTGTGTGTGTGTGTAGTTTCTAGGGTTTCCTACATATCAGATAATGCCATCTACAAACAGATATTTTTTACTTCTTTCTTTCCAAATTGAATGCTGTTAGTTTCTTCTTTTGTCTAATTACTCTGGCTAAAACTTCCAGTACTATGTTGAATAAAAGTGGGAGAAAGGGCATTTTCATCTTGTTATCTAATTTAAAGAAAAAGCGTTACCTTTCACCATTGGTTGTGACATAAGCTGAAGATGCTCATATACGGCCTTATAATGTTGCGGTAGTTTCTATTTATTCTTGGTTTTTTAAAGCTATTTTTATCACAAATATGTGCTGAATTTTGTCAAACTTTTTTCTGCAACTATAGAAATGATTGGACATTTTTTATCATTTAGTTTATATGGTGTGATACATTTATTGATTTTTATATTTTGAACCATCTTGTATCTCAGAGTAACTCTCACTTGGTCATTCCATATGATCTTTTTTTAATGAGCTATTGAATTATATTTCTAGTATAGATGCTTCTCAACTTATGATGGAGTTACTTGCAAACATTGTAAGCCAAAAGTGCATTTAGTGCACTTAATATATCAAATATAATAGCTTAGCCTAATCTACCTTAAATGTGCTGAGAACACTTGTTTCAGCCTATAATTGGGCAAAATTATCTATGTAAAGCCTATTTTATAAGAAAGTGTTGACTATCTCATGTAATTCATACTATACTAAAAGTAAGAAAGACGGTTGTATGTTGTAAGGGTACTGGAAGAATGGTTTCTACTGAAATTGTATTACTGTCATGTCATTGTAAATTAAAAAATCATAACTTAAGCCATTGTAAATAAAAAACTCTATTGTGTATGTACTTGCATCAATATTCATCATAAATATTGGTCTGTAATTTTATTTTTCTATTGTCATTGTCTTTGTTATCAGAGTAATGCTGACCACCTAGAATGAGTTTGAATGAACCCCTCATCTTCTATTTTTTGTAAGAGTTTGAGAAATCTTGGTGTCAATTCTTATTTAAAAGTTTGATACAGTTAACCAGTGAAGCCACCTTCTTCTAGGTTTTTCTTTTATGGAGTTTTTTTTAAATTATTATTATTTTTTTAATTGTAGAGAAAAGGTCTCACCAAGTTGCCCGGGCTGGTCTTGAAACCATGGCCTCAGGCAAGCCACTCACCTCAGTCTCCCAAAGTGCTGGGATTGCAGGCTGAGCCACCAAGCCCAACTTGGAAGTTTTTGATTACTAAATTTCCTTACTAGTTATAAGTTTGTTCAGATTTTCTATTTCTTAGTGATTTACCTGTAGTAGTTTGTTTGGCTTCTAGAAATGTAATTGCTTAATATAAGTTAGGAAATTTGTTTTTGTGCAATTATTTATAGGGTTCTCTCATAACCCTTTTTATTTCTGTAAAATTGGTTCTAATGCTTTCTATTTCATTTCTTATTTTAGTTATTTGATTTGTTTTTGTTTTATTTTATTTTTTTTAGTTGGAGTCTCACTCTGTCACCCAGACTGGAGTGCAGTGGCCACTCCCAGCCACTGCAGCCTCGACCTGCTGGGCTCTGGTGATCCTTCCGCCTCAGCCTTCCAAGTAGCCGGAACTACAGGCGCGCGCTACCACACCCGGCTATTTTTTTATTTATTGTGGAGATGAGGTCTTGCCAAGTTGCCCAGGCGGGTCTCGAACCTGCAGGCTCAGGCAATCCACTCACCTCAGCCTCCCAAAGTGCAGGATTACAGGCTGAGCCACCGAGCCCGGCTTATTTTAATTATTTGAGTCTTCTCTTTTTCTTAGTTAATTCACTTAAAGTTTTGTTAATTTTGTTGATTCTTTCAAAGACTCAACTGTTGGTTTCATTGTTTATTTCCTATGATTTGAGATTATTATTTTTAATAAATAGAGAAGTGCAAATTAAACTTGCCATTAGAACTATACTTCCTCGCTTGTCCTTTCATTTCTGAAAAATTAAGCTATAAAGACATTAGATAGGGCAGAGCAAGTTAGTGGTTGCAGTGGATGGAGTGTGCTGAAATCCCTTGATGGCTCAGAGTATCAGAGCATCAGAGTAGAGTGTCTGAGATAAGGCAAGGAGAACATTCATGCGGTGGTTAGGAAGTACATGAGTCTGTTATAGTAACAGAGAAGCAGAATGGAGTCAGGAGCACATCCATGCATGGGGACAACTAATATGGGGTATCAGAACCAGACCAGGCTGAGAAGGGCATCCACGCAGATACAAAACTTGACATAAGCTATCAGATCTCTAGTAGAATATGGAGGGTATTAATGTGAATAGTATGACCTGTCATAGTAATTCAGAATCCAAGAAGGGTAAGGAGGATGACCAAATGGGAAGAGTGTCCTTTTACAGTGTGTTAGAGCCTAAGCAAAGTGAAAAACTTGTGCATTCAAGGAAGCTATCAGGCTTAAGGAGTCAGAGTTCAAACAAGATGAAAAAGGCTTCCATGCAATGGCAAGTGTGGATGAAATTAAAGTCTTAAAGTGGAGTCTTGGAGTCTGAGTACAGTGAGGAATATAAACTCACAATGGTAGGGTAAATATTTTTTTCCCTAGTAATTTCATGTATGAAGCAAAATTTAGGAGAACGTCCACTGAATCATCTTCTACATTAAAAAGTACCATAAATAACACTAGAAAATAAACTTGATGCTGAATAAATATATACCAGCTTGATTTTCTCTAAAAATGTTGATTAGGTTGGTAAAAATGCCTCCTGTTATATTAAAGATAAAATCAAAATTCCTAACATAATACATAATTCCATAATTCTTTAAAGTTCAATTTGACATTCAAGTTCAAATTATTTAAAATTTAATTTAAAATTCAATTACATAATCATTTCAATTCCAGCTTTATATTATTCTATTTACCCCTACATACAATTGACTCTATTCACACTAAATTCCTATTTTCTGCACATCATTTCTGACCATTTTATCTCCATCTCTGTCTCTGCTTTGTGAATAATGGTCATTCTTCAATATCTAGTAAGATAAGTGTATTATCTTGAATATTACAGGAAGTATCTTTGTTCAATATGACACTATATTTTCTGCATTATTTGTTCCTTATTTTATCATGCTCTTGCCTGCCTCACACCTGAACTAGTTTCATCCTGTGTCCATTTAGCTTGTCACGTTCTTCTCATGATAGAAATCCACTCAATCTGCCAAGATCAACCATATCAAAATATACTGGCCTTTTTTTTCATTTCTGCATTATTTCTCTTCAAATTAGATCATGATAACCATCATCATTCAAGAAAAGACTTAAAAGTCAAACTTTTCTAAAACCGTCTAAGGTAATATTTTAGCCTGATGTTGGAAGATCTATTTTATATTTATGATTTAAGTCTTTATTGAAGACTACCTACTTCACCTAGCATAATTTCATACAGTAAGACTTGGTTGAAGAAATGAAATACGTAACAAGTCAACATTATTGTAAAATTAACACTTATCATATAAAATGGAAAGAAATGTGTGCAATTTGTCCTTTCATGTTTACAAGAGTTGATAGTCTACTGATATATTATATATTATATCCTTAGTTCTCGTTTGTTATACTAATTGAAACTGATAGAAATTAGACAGCAAAAAAATATTTTTGTTTGTTCTAAAATGATAAAACTTAATCTTAGTGGTTTGTTAGGTTTTT
This sequence comes from Tarsius wallacei, assembly GCA_963574415.1. Lineage (NCBI taxonomy): Eukaryota > Metazoa > Chordata > Mammalia > Primates > Tarsiidae > Tarsius > Tarsius wallacei. Next base: position 18,395 of record CAUYQG010000965.1, read on the forward strand.
TAAGTTCTCCAAATATGTCTGTAAATAGTAACATGATTATTCATAGAACAGTATTGAAATGATTTAGAAGTATGAATGAATTAATTACATCAAATGAACACACCCATATTTACCAAAACATTTTCATGCTTTTGTTCTTAATGATTCAAAGAATAATTCCACCAGTGACTATGAAATGTTAGTGCTTTTATGTACCAAACATAATACCTTGATCAGTGCATAATATTCCTACATAGAAAGAGAAAATAAATTTCAAAATATAACCTCCCACATAAATAAATCCTTCATGATAATTCTTAGAAACACTTCTCTAAGTCTTACTCAAGACTATTTTTTCAATAGAGAATGTCTTATTTATTGCTGTATAACAAAATATTTCTAAACTTAGTGGTTTAAAATAAAAAAATACTTTTTCCTCACAATTTTCTTGATTCTCTGGGATCAGCTGGGCAATTCTCTACCACATGTTCTTTGCTGAAGGTGTATTATCTTCCAGCTGAGTCGGATTTGGAATATTTAAGATAGTTTCACCAACTTATCAGGTGTCTCAACAAGAGTACCTGGATTGTTTGGAAGCAGGCTGGTCCTGTCTTTCTCCAGTTGATCTTTCATCATTCAGGAGTCTGATTCAAGCTTTTTAACATGATGTCTGGGTATAAAAGGACAGAAAGTGAAAGTTACAAGACCTTTTATAAGGTCTGGATTTGAAACTTTCAGATCATAATTTTATGGCATTTTATTAATCTAAGCAAGTCAAAAGACTAACCCAGATTTTAAGAAAAAAATAGAGAACCCACCTTATGAGGGAGGAAGGACAGGAATGTACAGCATAGAAAACATTGCTAGTGACATTTCTGAAAGCAGTCTACTATGATTTGTATGTTTGTCTCCTCCAAACCTTATGTTAAAATTTGATTTCAATCTTGGAGGTGGAGCCTAAGGGGAGATATTTGACTCATGGGGGCATATTTCTCATGAATAAATGAGTGACCTCACTTCGGGGTGAGTGAGTGATCACTCTATGAGTTTCAAGACAGCTGGTTGGTTGTTAAAAAACGTCTAGCACCTTGCCCACCTCGCTTCTACTCTCATCCATGTAATCTCTGCAAACATTACTTCCCCTTTAACTTCTGACATAAGTGGAAGCAGCCTCAGACCCTCACGAGATGCAGATGCCCAATCTTGAACTTTCCATCTATGCAGAGTCATTAGCCAAATAAGTCTTGTTTGTTTATAAATTACCCAGCCTCGGATATCCCTTTATAGCAATACAAAATAAACTTAGACCAAAAAAATGTACTGGAAGTGTGACCTTGCTATGAAAATATCTGAAAATGAGGATGTACCTTTGAAACTGGGCAATGAGCAGAGATCAGGTGAGTTTGGAAAGATCAGAAAATAAAAAGACAGCTAAAATAGTTATCATAATTACTACCATTCACAAAGTGGGAAAAGAAAGACACACTGGCACACTGGTCTATTAAAATCTCTGTCAATAGCATGTACTGAGTTGTTCCTTTTTTAGAACACAGAACATATTCCTTGATTAGTATCTAATTCTGCTTTCGGGAATAGTTCTCTAATCCATTGTTCTCAGTAACTCTTGTTTCCACCCATATTTTTTCATAAAATATGTCCTACGTTTACAATTAAATAATTATCTTAGCCTCTGACATCCAATAAAAAATTGGTAGTCAGAGGCTAGTTTTTATTTTGAGCAATATTTGTAACTATTTATCTGGAATACTTTTGCAAATATAAATAAAAATTAAAACATTTTTGTGAGACTTATTTAGAATAACTCCATTCCACATTCATAATTCTTTCTTAGATTTCTCTCTTTCTGCTGTAGGAGTGTCAGGCTGCTCTGAGACAACATTTTAAAATTCGAAAAAGTCATTTTATCTAGCGGAGGGCATCTGCTAGGAACAAATTTAAATATAGTTAAAGTTTTTACAAAATGTTCACAGTTGCAACTTTGGTTTTATCTTGATCCTTAGGCTATAATTTACTAGATTCACTCTGATCTTAGCACTTTGGTATTTTTTACTTTTAAAGTATTTTACCAAATTAAGAGAAAGTCCTGGGTCCACGTTCTTCTTAAAAATACATTTTTCCTACTTACCTTACCTTTCTTTTGTAATACCTTATTATACTTTATTATAGTAAGCTATCTATCACTTCTAAACATTCTGGCCAGAAATGTCTTCAGTCAGATTCAAAAGGTTATTAGGTACATTTTCTCACTTACAGTTCTTCAGGTGAGAGTGCTAACAGATTTTATTTTGCCAATATATAATATAGGTTACAATTTTTCCAGCTTCCAATCATGCTTTGCTCACTGTACTTCTGTTATTCACTAATAGTCTCCTCATTGCTTTTCCAGCTTCCGACGAACATTTGGTCTGAAAGCCAGCACACATTTTAGGTTTTTATTAGGGCAGCATTCTATACTGAAGCATTAATGTCTACATCAGGTATTTATTGCAGCATATCAAAACACCCAACACATGATGATTTAAAAATGCAATGATTTTGTGAGTTGTCTTGCTGTTTTTGTGCACTTCTTCAACAACATGTGTTTTCTTGTCACTCCTGTAGTTACATGAATCAAGCTGCTTGGCAGGGGTTACAACATCCAAGATGATTTCAGTCAAGTTTTGGCAACTTAGCTGGGATTACTGGACTAGCTGAAGATTGCGTAGGCCTCCTTCTCCACATATGTTTCCTCCAGTAGAACATTCAAGTTTCTTCTAGTTTTCAAAGAGCAAAGGTAACAGGGAATTTCCTTTTAAGACCTAAGACCAGACATAGTACAGCATTAATTCTGTCATAAGACCTTTCCAAATCCATATGGAAGGAAAATAGACCAACTTTTATTAGAAAAGTGGCATGTACTTAGAGGCATGGGAAGAATTGTTGAAGACCATATCTGAATATGCTCCAACAGAGTACTGCATTATCCTACGTAATACACACTCACACATACAGAGTTGGAACTCTGTGGTTGAGACTTCATTAAATACAGTTTGTGTGTGTTTAATGGTAAAATGCTAACTAGAACTAAGTTCACTAGAACTCTCAAATAATCAGTGTTTATGACATTTCAACCTATCTGGAAGAGGTTAATAGAAAAATAATATCTTAATTCAATAAAAATGCAACCCACAGAAAATTTTCAAGAAATACTTCGGATTTCGTACCCAAGTAGTTTCGTCTCCTATACCTTTAACATTGAAAGTTACATATAGAATAAGCTTCATTACTGACAGATGACCCTGAAGTTCTGAAGAGTGTTCAAAGGGGAATTCTATTAAGCTCACCTTGCTATAGTTGGTTTAAATAAAGTACACACAGGAATTTTAGAAAACTATTAAACAATAAAAGGTAAAGAATATTTTTTTGCTTAATTGTCATTCAAGCAGGGGATTTAAACAATGTCTACCTATTTCTTAGGCCTTCTTGTTCATCACAGTTTTAATATGTTTTATGAACTCTAAATTTTAAAATTAGTTACATTCAGAATGCTTTATATGTTCTGGAATCTCAAATATGAATTGGAGACACAATAAACCAAAGGATTTCAAGGGCATATTTTTAAAACTTAGAAGGATGAGTTAGATAAAAATCATAATTGAATCCAATTGAAGGCAAATTAAATTGAGCAGAGTAGAGGAACAATTCTCAAACACTGGGAAAAAAAAAGCCTTCATTCAGAATAGAACACTAAAATGAAATAATCTATTTAAATACTTTGAAATAAGCAATATTTCCCCCAACAAATTTAAACTACTTTATGATAACTTCTATCTTTCTTTGATACTTATTGAAAGATTTAAATAATATCCAAAAATTGGAGATGGATTTTTTTACGTTTCACTTTCAGAGCTTCAAAAAACTTAATCTCTTCCTCTTCTAATTCTTCATCCTGATATTTAAACAAAATTGATAGAAGGAATCGGTAAATTATGGTATTTATGTATTTGTTTTAGAACAACAAAAAGTGATTGCTCATGTAAGAAAATATACATGGGGTCACATGGAGAATGTGTTATATTTTGTATGTAATCTAAAATTATAATTGTTACAATATTGAGGATATAAGAGTAAATGGAAAAAAATGAAAATGAAATTATAAAGGAATATACAGATACACCAAGTATATGCCATGCAATTGAAATACAATTTTGTGTTCTGAGTGTCTGCTTTCATGCCAGCTATTTATAACTTAGAATACATGTCTCCCATAAAGCCAGTGCTATAGCTGAAGGTAATTTCGTCAGATAATGCATTATTTAAAACAAACACTCCAGTAGTTTTACTGTCTTCCTTTTAGACTTTGAAAACATATTCACATTTCTTGTGCAAAATACAGTCACATTTTTATATACCAACAAAAAACAGCAAAATAAAAAGTACAGTCCCATTCACAGTAGCACCCCCCAAAAATGAAATCGCTTGGTATCTTCCTAACCAGAGAAGTAAAAGACCTTTACAATGAAAACTACAAAATACTACTCAAAGAAATCCAAGAAGACACAAACAAATGGAAAAAATATTCCATGCTCATGGATGAGAAGAATCAACATTGTTAAGATGTCCATTCTACTCAAGGCAATCTACAGATTCTACACAATACCCATTAAATTACCAACATCATTCTTCTCAGACCTGGAAATGACAATACAGAAATTCATATGGAAATACAAACTACCATGAATAGCCAAAAAAATCCTCGGCAAAAGAAACAAAGTGGGAGCCAACACACTCCAAGACTTTACACTTTATTATAGGGCTACGATAATCAAAACAACCTGGTATTAGTACAAGAATAGACATATAGACCAACGGAACAGGCTAGAGATTATGAAAGTTAAATCTCAGTTTCTCAACCAATTCAATTTTGATGAAGCCTCCACCAACAACCACTGAAGAGAGGATAACCTATTCAGTAAATGGTGCTGTGAAAACTGGCTGACCACATGCAAAAGACTGAAACAGGGCCCCTATCACCATACACAAAACTCTAAATGGATCTAAGATTTAAATATAAAACCTCAAACTATAAGACTCAGGAGACACCCTTAGGGAAATTGGAATAGGCAATCAAATCCTGATCAAGACCCCAAATGCCCATACTATGAAAGATAAGATAGACAAGTGGGATCTCACCAAACTGAAAAGCTTCTGCAAAGCAAAAGAATACATCAAGAGAGTGGGACGACAGCCCACAGAATGGGGAAAAATATTTGCCAACTTTATATCTGACAAAGGCCTAACATCCAGGATCTACAAGGAACTCAAATAGACCAAAAGGAAAAAAACAAACAGCCCCATTTAAAAGTGGGCAAAACCTATGCAAAATGCTCTACCAAAAAGACACCTGCACACAAATGTTTATTGCAGCACTATTCATGGTAGCAAGAACATGGAACAAACTCAGATGTTCATCAAAAGTGGACTTGATAAAGAAAATATGCTATATATACATGATGGAGTATTATGCAGCCATAAAAAAGAACAAAATCATGTCCTTTACAGCAACATGGATACAGCTTGAGACCATCATACTAAATGAACTATCACAGAAAAAAAGAACTAATATCCACTTTTTTTGTTTGTAATATTTAATGATCATGTTCTTAGTCATTAGAGGGCTCTGATCATGGGTCACATGAACACAAGGGTAGGAAGGACAGACACTGGGCACTGCTAGGGGAGGGAGGGGGAGGGAGGGAAGAAAGATGGGGAGCACATCTCAATACACCACATACCAAGACCACTATTAGGGGAGAAAGGGCTTATGACAAGGCCAGACTTTCACCTGCCTGCAACTTTCTTGTATAGTAAATCCTCACATGTACTCTGCCACTCTAAAATAAAATTCAAAAAGAATTTTAAAAAGTCGGCAAAAGACATGTATAGACACTTCTTAAAGGAAGACATATGAACAATCAACACATGAAAAAATGCTATCTCACTAATCATCACAGAAATGCAAATAAAAACCACACTGAGACACCATCTAATTCCAGTAAAAATAACCATCTTTAATAAAACGAAAAACAACAAATGTTGGCAAGGATTCAGAGAAAAGGGAGTACTTCTTATTTTTTTTTTTTTGAGTTGGAGTCTCACTCTGTCACCCAGACTGGAGTGCAGTGGCCGCTCCCGGCCATCGCAGCCTTGACCTGCTGGGCTCCGGTGATCCTTCCGCCTCAGCCTTCCAAGTAGCTGGAACTACAGGCATGCGCTACCACGCCTGGCTAATTTTTGATTTATTGTAGAGATGAGGTCTCCCAATTTGCCCAGGTGGGTTTGGAACCCGCAGGCTCAGGCAATCCACTCACCTCAGCCTCCCAAAGTGCGGTATTACAGGCTGAGCCACCGAGCCCAGGGGGAGTACTTCTACACTGTTGGTGGAAGTGCAAATTAGTTCAGCCTCTATGGAAAACACTGTAATGATTTCTAAAAGAACTAGAAATTGACCTTCCCTAGCACCCAGCAATCCACCTTCTTGGACTATACCAGGAGGAACTCAAATCATTCTACAGAAGACACCTGTGCATACACGTTTATTACAGTACAACTCACAATAGCAAAAACATGGAACCAATTATGCAGCCAATCGAAAGTGGACTGGATTTTAAAAAGTAGTAAATATACACAATGGAATATTACAAAATTATGGTCTTCACAGCAACTTGGATGGATTTAGAGTCTGTACAACTCAGTGAAGAATCACAAAAAAATGCCCATCATAGAAGGAAGTGATTGGCGGAAGCAGGACACTGCTGAGGGAAGGAGGCAGGAAACACAACATCAATAAGTGTGCATGATTCCATTCCAGGTGAAGTGATGTCCAATGGGGGCCCTCCACCTGTACATAAATCATTTATGTGAGCAATGGGCGCCAACTTCACCTGTACATAAATCATTTATGTACGCAATCCTGATTTGTACCCCACATCTTTAATATACAAAAATAATAATAATGATTTCTGTTATAAAAAGAGGATTTTGTGTGTGTGTGTGTGTGTGTGTGTGATTAATTCTGACCACCTCTGCAATTACCATTTTCATTATATTGCATACGCTTCACTCTCAGGAGAGTGAACATATAATTTAAATAAAAGTTTGTATAAATTTTATGCCACAAGTATTTTTGAAAAAATTTTAATGAAAAAAATTGAATAAAAGTATAAAATATAAATTTTAAAAATAGCAAAAGTAATTACAAAATAGAAAACATATTCACATTTCTTATAATATTTGTATCACATTTAAATATCATTATTTCTGTTATTAAGATGTAGAAAGACAACTGTGCCTCACTTTCTCACTGAAGTCACACCATACCATAACCAAACCGTTCATCTTTTCCAGCTATATATTTTTCTATTCCACTTTTTTCGCATTTACTTTTAGATCATTCAGCTCATAAATTTGTTCTTCTGTTTTGTCTAATTCCTTTATTACATTATGCTTTTATATATACATATATGTATATGTGTGTATATATGCATATATTTACTTATTTATCTAAATGCTATGTGTCTTTTTTCACATACTTGTTGCTTTTACAGAAGTTTTAGTGGAGAAATTAGTCAGAAGGTCATTTGTAAGAGTAACAAAAATGTTCTATATCTTGATTGTGGTGATAGTTACAGCGGTTACATATTGAATTGTGCACTTAAAATTAGTGAATGTTATTTTATGCAAAATAATTTTTAATATAGCTAAATGTAACTTATAACTATAATCAATTTCTTTCATTAAGTTGCATTTTTATTAATTGTATCTAATATTAATAGTTATTATTAGCTGACTATAAAATTAATTGTAGTTATTTAGTAATCATAAGAAAGTTGTATTTTCTATCAGATAATCCATAATGATTATTTTATAATGATTATTCAGTTATTCTGTGTACTTCTTGTTGTTTCCGATACCATATTTCAATGACCTCCATTGGTGAAATTAAGTTCAAATAATTGACTTAAAACAATAACAAAATAAAATGTCTTAAATTTTAGAAATTATGTCTTGATTTAGCCGATACTTTCAACCATCCAAGAACTTTTCAGAACTTTTCTAAAGAATATGCAGTTTCTTTCAGGTTCTACCATGTTTAATAAGGAACTAAAAAGTTAAATAATATAAGGACCAAGGAATACTTTCTTACCTGAAATAATGTAATGACTTTGATTAAAACAGGATAATTCATGACACAATGTGTTTCCTGACATTAGAATACGCAAGCACAGACGAGTTGAAAACTATTCAGTGGAGATACTTCAAGTTCCACTTGATGGTGTTTAAAGTCCATGTTTCAAACACTGAGATTTAGTTAATATAATAGGCCTAGATTTGTGTTATCTACAAATTTTGATTGCTATATACGTGGATTTTAAACATCAATAAAATGTAGAATAGAACAATCATTTTTCTCATCAATCACTTCCTTTATCAAAGTTTAAATCAATGTATTAACCATTGCTGTTTGGATACATTTAAATATTTCCTCATCTGCCATTTTAGTAGCCCACATTATTCTTAATGGTTCCAATAATCACTATTCTCATACATAAATACATGCTCAATAATTCAGTTTAGAAATATGACTGAATATATTATAAGCAGTATATAGCAATTATTAAGTGTAAAAAATTTGAAATTAGACATGTGTTTTAATTCTTTCTGCCATTTATAGGCTCTGTGATGCAAAGCCAGTTACTTTGCTTATCTGAATTTTTCATCTGTGAAGAGCTGGAACCTATTTCTGCCTACCTCTGCTAATGTACATGGATTTCCTCCCTGTGATTAGTACATTTGGGTTTAGAAGTAAATGGGAGCTTTGCTATATTCTCAACAATTGATAATTTTTGAAGCCATATCATTTTTCAATAAAAATTCAACTTTTTGTTATTGAATTTTTCACCCTTTCCCATTGAATCATCAAAGATTGTTGTCAACAGTGTTTCTATCTGTATTTTGAGGTATTAATATTCTCAGATATGGCTCAGATATGTGTAATCAAGAAGATTTGAATTCAATTTGAGTAATTTCTTAGAATCTCGTAAGTTACCTCATTCTCTTAGTCTATTCTTTTGCCTCAATATTTGCTCCATCTTCACCATATTAAAGTTGATCTCCCTTAACAGAGAAGGTAGAAGGAAAACAAAAGGTGAATTCATTTTTTTAATTTCTTTAGCCACTAATAAATGTATCTCAAATGGTGGATTTATATTTTCTTATTCCTGTATATACTAGTTCCTTATTAGCTTTTGTTTTACTGCCAAAAACCAAAATATTACTTACGTTTTCCTTTGTTAGGTACACCACTAGTAGAACTATTTTGCTCATCTATCATGCATGTGTATTTTTTGATGTTTTTAAAATAGGGAACAGGAAGTAAAATCTTAACTGGTGTTATGGTCTGAATGTGTATGTCCCTCCAAAATTCATACATTGAAACTTAAATCTCCAATGCAACTGCGTTAAAGGATGAGACCTTTGGAAGGTGATTAGGAAATGAAGGGTCTGCCTTCACGAATGAGATTTCTGTCCTTATAGAAGAAGCTTGAAGGAATCTGTTTGTCTCTTCTACCGTGTGACAACACAGCAACAAGGTGCCATCTATCAAGCAGAGACGAAGATCTTACCGGACACTGAATCTAATGGTGCCTCATTCTTGGACTTCCCAGCCTCCAGAACTATGAACAATAAGTTTATATTATTTAAAAATTGCCCAGCCTTAGGTTTTTGTTATAAAAATATGAACATACTATGACAGTTAGTAAGCAGAATCATTTCTTTCAGTGGTCCAGCAATACATGTAAATTATGTTATATGTCAGAAAGAAAGAAAACATTTGCACAAATGGAATGGTTTGATTTCTGAAGGTAAAAAAAAAAAAAAAAACATGTGGGCAAGATCATCATAAAAATTAATAAAATAATAGCAAAGATGCATTGCTTTACATGTAACTTGAGGTGACTACTGAGAGGTCTTGTTATTTAAAGCAGTCTTAGGGTGGAAAGAAAAAATAAAGGGCACTATACAAACATATCAGAGTTTATATTAAAAACTCACAAGAAAATATTGATATTTCAAATTGAATAATTGTCAGCTTTATTTAAACAATAAAAGTATATTGGTTTGCACAGTGTTGGAGACTGTGGTTAGAACTCTGAGTGACAATGCATCCTTGCCTCTATAAACTTCACTGTTGAGTGAAGAAAAAATACATTATTGAAATGCACTTAAGAATAGTTGCAAAATTACAAATTGTAATACATTATATAAAAGAAAGCCATATTGCTCTGACTAATCAGATAAAGCATCTGTTTCTGCCAATTCTTGCTCTATTTGTTGTCCTGAACATAGTGGTTTACAACTGCCTTATTTATGTCAATAGTAGCTTGTTATACAGATCATGCCTACTTCAGGAATTATTGTGGTAAATACAATCAAACAGGAATACTTTTTATTATGTACTCAGACAGATGGGAAGTTTAGAAAAGCACAAAAACTTTTATTTTTTTTTATTGCCATAAAGGGGGGAAATCCACACAGTGGTCGCTGTGTCCTCCAAGAAAGTTTTTTTTTTTTTCTCTATTCCCTCTTCATCCAGATTCAGACCAGCAGTCAACATCAGGCCCCTCCCCCATTGCCAGCAGCCACTTCCACCTATTCACTTGTAACATCTTTCCAGTTGTGAGAAAGTTTTAATCTCGGCAAACACTGAATAGTCAAATAGGTTAAATATTTAAGTGAAAATTGTCTGGTAGATTAGTAATATTGTTACAACAAAGAGGAAGGGACAAATGGAAGCATCTCTTTTATAGCCTGAAAGTGGTGGGCTGTCTTGCAAGCATGCCAAATAATTATGAAATCCAGTTACAAGACAATATCACTTGATGACAGCTTTCAGCAGATGGATACAAGCACATGTGAACTATTTTGTATGGTTAATTAAATAAGGAGGGATTATGTTTCTTAGACCAAATGAAGAAGAAGAAGAAGAAGGAGAAGGAAGAGAAGGAGGAGGAGGAGGAGAGGAAAGGAGTTGGAAATGGGAGTGGGAAGGGGAACAAAAGGGGGGAGAGGAGGAGGGGAGAAGGAGGGGAAGGGGAGGAGGGGAGGAAGAGGAGGAGGAAGGAGGAGGAAAGGAAAAGAAAGAGATCTGTGAAGACATATATCCTGCCAAATTTAAGGCTTGCAAACTTTAGATATCATTTATTGATTATGTGCAAATCATGCTTCGAGGCTAATGCTAGGATTACAGGTGTGAGCCACCACATGTGGCCTAATTTTCTGGTGTGTGTGTGTGTGTTTGTGTGTGTGTGTTTGTGTGTGTGTGCATTTTGAGTCGGAGTCTCACTCTGTCACCCAGACTAGAGTGCAGTGGCATGCTCATGGTCACCGCAGCCTCGACTTGCTGGACTCAGGCTATCCTTCTGCCTCAGCCTTCCAAGTAGCTGGAACCACAGGTGCACACCACCATATCCGGTTAATTTTTTGATTTATTGTAGAGATGAGGTCTCAGCAAGTTGCCCAGGCTGATCTTGAATCTCTGGGCTCAGGCAATCCTCTCACCTCCGTTTCCCAAAGTGCTGATATTACAGGCATGAGCCACCAAACCCAGCTATTTTTCTAATTCACAGAGATGTTGAAGAATGTAACATCAAGAACCAATAAAACAGACGTAATTAATTTAGAAAACTTATGCCACTAACCATCAGTGTTATCTTTACAACTCCTTAAACAGAAGATGATCACTACTCTCCTTCCCAACACCAGATTCACATCAATGACATGTGATAATATTTCACTATGTTAATGAATAGAGAAGATCCTGATAAGAATGGCTAAGAGAAGTCACTGGTAAATTTGTGTTGGATTGATCTATGGCTGCTCCTGAAAACTCTCTGTCTTTCTGACTATAGAAATGGAAGAAATTCTGTCATGTTTTCATTAACTTCCTTAAATAGAGAGAAGAAAATCAATAATTTGAAGAAAAACTCATTTATGCTCATTTTCGAAACCTAAATGAATGTAATTGCTTATGACTGTTTTGAAGTTATACATTTATAATATTGTGTATAAATGTTATGCATTTACTTTTTTACATTTTAGACATTTCACATAATATTTCAAAAATTTTCTATTTTATACATTTTCACAATGCCTCTGAATAGTCATGAATATTCTCTGTTAAAGACTGCATAGCTGAAAACAATAACATCACTATATCCGCCCTTATAATTTTATATAGTAATAAAAGCCTTACTAGCAAACAGTCTCTAGATCAAAGGAAGAAAAATACACGTTTATCTAACATGCTAAAGTAAACAAAAGTACTTCTGTGGAAATGTGGGCTTCTTTTATTGCTGTATGTGTTTTCAGACATCATCATATGATCAAAAGAAATTTACAAGCTCATTATTAGCAATAGTCACAGAATTGAAGGGATAAATAAATGTATTCAAAGACAGATTTGGAATACATCAACTGTAACCTAGACAGATGTAACTAAAGAATAAAGCACTATACTCTGTTTCCTGCCCTTCCTTCATAAACATGCAAATGTAAATATAATGTAACTTCTCAACATAGTAGAAAACCATTTATCAAACACCAGCTGTGGGCTAAACATGTATTATATATCCTTTAGTAGGTGCTTATCATGGTAATTTGACCCTGAATAGAAGTTTTTCAACTCAGCGACAAAAACCTTATTTGGCGTGTTTTCCTCGGGTGCACCTACTTAACAAAAACTCACGTTATGGAATAAAAGTTGAATGACAAAAATTGACAACCTAAATTATAAAGTTATATAATCTGTTTAAGCACTTAAGAAGATTGGGTAGTTTTATTAGACACAGCATATGTGCTACAGAAATGTACTTGCTGGTACAATTTTGCATGGGCAGACATGCAAAGATTTGAATACTAATAATAAATCACTTCATAACTTTAAGTTTCTATTTACAAGAACTTAAAGTCTATGCAAATAGATCAGGAAAAGCTTTCATGCGAAATCTGCAAAAATTGAAAAAACAGGTAAACATTTGAGTGCCTGGATTTTTATGAATGGTTTTCAATAAATACAGATTTAAAAATTCATATTAAACTTTGTGGAATCCACTGGTGTTCTTCTATAGAGCAAAGTTTAAAAATCTTGAAGAAGGCAAGTTAGTGTAACTTATTCACTATAAGACAAAATACTATTTCTGAGGTCCCAATTTGATTCTCTAAATAATGTAACCTCCGTATTCTACTATATCACCTATAAAATGGTTCTATGAAAATTTCAAATAACCTTAATAATCCATCTATCACTCTAACTATTGTGACTGCTGGAATAGAGGCCAGGTACATACAAAGTAAGGAATATAGAAGTTCTGATGTTGGGGATTGGTGAAGGGATGAATAAATATGTAAAGGAATAGTGGGAAAATGAATTTGAGCAGCCATTCTGGTATTATCACTAATCATTATCTTGTGACTGTGTATATATAATATACTTTGAGAACAAATACTACTATATTAGAGGAAGATTAGCTTAGCTGACATGAGAATGTGACTACTAACAATGTTCATGAGTTAATTGCTTCATCTTGACCATATGTTATAAGGATGAGAGAATATAACTGAAACAGTAGTAAACTAATTTTACAACAATAAAATAAAAATGTATTTCCATATGGCGAGGTTAGTTAACTACTTATTAGGTTTAGAACATGGTATTAGGTGATAATAATAGTGAATAAAAGCAGACAATTTCAATAAATCTGATAAGTGCTTTTATAAATGTATATACAGAATGATAAGAAAAAATATAAAATGAATATCTAACTACAATGTTTTGATTCAGGGAAGACAAATACCAGGTATGACATCCTAACTTTAATCATATAGTTTGATGAGTTGGGATGTGAACATGGAGGACAAAGTTCTATTTTTGTCATCTTGGTATGTGGAGATAGTAAAGAGATAAGGTAGGGGCTTCATGTATGTGAAGTGCTTTCGATAAAGTCTACTATAGTTTGACATTATCACAAACTTTACAGGATAAATATTTGTCTATGGGTCTTTATAACAATATCAAGCAAGTATAAAAATTAGCAGAATTATTTAATCAGCCTTAAAAATGAATCAATATGTTCAGTATATCTCAAATTTCCCAAATGTGTACATGGGACAACAAATAAAATGAGAAATTTAAGAAGAGCAATATTTTAAAAGATCTGAAGAAATGGTGCTACAAGATGGGCGTGGTGGCTCATGCCTGTAATCCCAGCACTTTGGGAGGCGGAAGTGAGAGGATTGCTTGAGCCCAAACCAGCTTGGGCAACTCAGAGAGACCTCGTCTCTACAATAAATCTAAAAATTAGCCAGGAGTGATGGCATGTCCCTGTAATCCCAGCTACTTGGATGGTGGAGGCAAAAGGATTACCTGAGCCCAGCAGGTCGAGACTGTGGTAGCCATGAGTGTGCCACTGCAATGTAGCCTGGGTGACTGAGTGAGACACTGACTAAAAAAAAAAAAAAGAAATAAAGAAATAAAGGAAAAAAGATATAGTGCTACAACCAGAAGAAATAGCAATAGTGAAGTTCTAAGACAAAATAAGCCAATATAATTGAGTAACAACAACAACAAAAAGCCAGCATCCTAAAGTTCAATTAGATGTTAAGCTTGAGATCCCTATTACATATGTATGTGAAGACATCTATTAGACAGTTGCATTTACAAGGATGAAGGCCCTAAGTAAGCCCAAAGATACAAGATAAAATGGAGGGTTTGACCTTATATAACAAAAGATACTTCATCCATCATAAAAATACAGTAGAGACAATATGTGTGTATAGATTCTGGTAGGTTGACAGCATTTAGGGCAACAAAAGGAAGCAGTTCTCCGATTGCATCTTTTATTCATTAAGTGTGCAATGAGGTTATTAGCTAAGGTAGGAGTGAAAATTGGAAGGGACATAAACTATATACTAGACATCTTACACAGTGAAAATGAGAATATACTAGAGAAACATGATAGCTTTATTATTTATGAATTATTATTATTTGGCAATATCCTATACCCATTGATAACTTTTTATTGTAAATTTAATATGAGTTTATTTGGAACAATCATATACTTTCCCCCTCAATATTCATGCTCACATAAAATGAAAAAATGTTATGCTAGAAATAACCAAGATACATAAACTAAGAAATGGACAGTTGCAAGGCAATGCTCCAAGTAATGTTGTATTAATCTAGAGTTTCAACTATTGGGTAATAGAAATTAATATCTAGGTGTCTACTAATATGGCATCAAGATTTTTCTAATGGATAATAGCAAACTCACTTTCTTTAGCATCAAAACTTTTCCTACTCCCAGTGTCTTTCTACTTGGCTCCTTAAACTTGTTTCCATTCTCCCCCCAGTCTATGTTATTCTTTTTTTCTTCGTTTTGATATTGCCATTCTGAAGCTTCCAGCCCAGAGTCTTTCACAGATTATTTGACTATATACATTTTTTCTACATAACGTGAAAAAATGTATTTTTTTGCCAGTCAAATAATACATCATAATGTTTTCCCTGACCACATTTTCTTAATGAATAAAGATGAATATTACTACTGTCGTCATAATTATACACCAGGTAAGTTAGATATTTACAAGTATTCACGGAATTTTAAAAATGTAAAGAACTACAAGGAACATCACAATAGCATAGACTGTTTTACACAGTAAAAGTGAATGCACCAGATGGTGGAAGAAAATGAATTCTTAATCCACCTCAGCCCACATGTCTTTCCAAGTATTATACAATCCTTCCAAACCTAACTGGCTAAATATTATGCCCAATAGCTCACAAGATGACACATTTTCTAACTTCAACTCTTGGTGGATTAATGTTCAAAAGTCCCTTATTTGGACTCTATTATCCACTAATCTTTCTAAGCCTTACACATGCATGAGAATGAATTTCAACTATGTATTTTATGGCCCTGGTGAGAATGGAAGAGAAAAGTAAGAAGGGCTAATTTAGTCTACTTTACTTAAAATATTGCCTTTTAGAAAGGATAAAGAGTAATTGAAAAATGAAAGCTTTGAAAAGCTTCACTAAATTCAGAGGATGTTTCCAGTGGAAAAAAAGGTTGTAATGTCAATACTGTACTGAATTGATTAGCCATCTGTGGTGAGAAGTAGAAGAGTATATTATTTGTGGCTCAGAAATATTTTTATTAATATTGGACCCTTACAATGATAAGCATTTTTTAGTTTATGTCACTACTATGATTAGTTTGAAGATCAGTATTGTTGGCATGGTTATCCTACTTCAACAACCCCTACATCTCAGTTGGTTAACACAATAAAGGTTTTTACTCACTTATAAAAACCAGCTATAGATTCAGGCTCCTCTATCAAACACCTGTTCTCTATCTAGTGATTCAGTTATCCACGATGTGGGAGGCTTTAACACTCTGTAGTTGCACCATATGAAATATATAATCTCCTAGATTGGAAAGACAGATAAAAAGATAATGGGAAAAAGAGCCTTTGACCTTAAATTTTTCCACACAAAAGTGAGGTACAGAAAAGATTCAAAATGGCTAGCTAGAGGCATTTCATACTCACATCCTCCACAAAGAAAACCACAATAGTGAGCCAATATCACATTTCCAATGAATCATTCAACAGAGAACACTGGAGTTCAACACAGAAGTGACAAAAAAATACCTAAAGCAAGGGAAGAGAGGAAAGTGAGACTCCCTAATGAAGGGAAAAGGTAAGTTAGAGCTCTCCATCAGTCAATATTCTCACTGTGGACTCCTGCAATCTTAGCCACATAAGAGACCCTTGAACCTCACTGATCCTAAAACTAACATAGAAAGCTGCTGGGCAACCATGAGAGAAAACTGCTGTAGAGAAAAAGCTCTCAGTGGGTATTACACACTTGCAAACACATAAGCAGCTAAGGAAAAGCACCAATTTAGAGGCCAACCCACCACAGACTGTGCACTGTCCTGAGACCCAGTGCAGGGTCTGAGGCATGAGGGAAGTATGCCAGGGATGAGGTGTGAGTGAGGTGCAGCTACAGCCTGTAGGGTTGAGGCATGAATGCCACTGGAGCTAAGGTGCAAACAAGGTAAACATTCCCCATCCACTGGTGGAGTCTGTTGACATTGAAGGCAGCTTCATCCTCCCAAATTGCAGGGCCACAGCAAGGTCACTGCCATCTTTCATCTGAGCATTCTGCTGAGGGCCTGAGGATTGCCCCATCCCTGAATATAACAGCTAGCACATGCACACACCATCAGGGGACCTGAAGACAAGCCCTCCCAGCCCACCTTTGTATCGCTACTTGCCAAAGCAGATAGTCTAAAAGACCTGGGAATTGCTCAACCCAAAACACAAATGTCGGCATCTGAAGACCCCTTCTTTGAGGCTGAGATTAGGCCTACCCACACTGCTGCTACTACCACATCTGGCATCTATATGTGTGAACCACTTGTCGGCATGAATACCAACCTACCCAGCATATTACAGATACCACCAACATCAGCATGCACCAGTTGAGACCCAGGGGGTTGTTCCACCACAGTTATGTCCATCACCCATGCTCACTGGCTTCCCAGGGACCCAAAACTCACCCACTTACCCAGGTCATCACTCCACTATCAGCATCTAAACAGGATACTTAGGGGCCTAGTAATTGGCCTACCTGGACTTATTTACACTAGTGCTGGCATATGCTGCCATAGAGTTCAACAACAGGCATGCTCAGCTCACCATTGTCACCACTGAGACCTGAAGAGTGACCTACCTGGCATCTCAGTCCCCAGTAAAAATCACAGCCTTCACTAATAACCACACTCTAAGCCACTGAGCAAATCATGGATACTACTGATTCTGTTAAAAGCTGAATAGATAATAGAGACCACACAATCACACACACTCAAGTTCAAAGTCAATCTGCCCTACGAATCAACACCATAGATATACCTTCAGGGAAAAGTGCTCCCCTATAAAAGTAAATACAAAAAAAAAAAACCCGGAAGAATCCTTTGTTACACCAGATGTGAAGATATCTGCATAAAAATACTCAGAAAACATGAAATATCAGGAAATATGACATCTGCAAAAAAACAAAATTATTTTCCAGAAACAAATTCCAATCAAAAACAAATTTATAAAATTCCACACAAATTTAAAATATTGATTTTAAAGAAGCCCAATGAGACGTAAGAGAATACTGAAAAAAATAAAAAGAAATTAGAAAAAAATTCGGTATATAAATGAGAAATTTACCAAAGGATAGATATTATTAAAAAGAACCAAACAGAAATTACAAAAATAAATAATTTATTGAATAAACTACAAAACACATTTGAAGGCATCAGCAATATATTAGATAAAACAAAAGAAAAAATCCAGAACTTGAAGATAAAGTATTTTGAAATGACCCAATAAGAAAAAAATAAAGAAAAAATAAAAAATGAGCAAAGATTTTGTGGCATATGAGACATCATAAAGTGACCCAATATTCAAAATATCAGTGTTCCAGAAGACATAGAAAGAAAAAACTTAACAAAATAATAGTCAAAAACTTCCCAAGTCTAGCAAGAGACTTAGACATTCAGATACAGGAGGCTCATCAACGTTTCAAGAGATGTAAAAGAAAATCTTCTCGATGGCAAATTATAGTCAAAACATCTAAAGCCAAAGTCACAGAAAGAATTTTTAAAACAGCAAGAGAAAATCATCTAGTCCACTCTAAAGGAACCACAATCAGATTAACTGCAGATTTCTGAGAAGAAACCTTACAGTTCAGGAGAAAATAGGATGATATGTTCAAAGTGCTGAAAGACAACACTAGCAGACAAAGATACTATTTCTAGAAAAAATATTTTCCATAAATGAAGGAGAAAAAAAGTCTTTCCCAGAAAAACAAAAGCTGAGAAAACTCATCAACACTAGACCAGATCTAGATGAAATGCTCAAGGTACTTTTAAACCAAGAAGTTAAAGATTGACATTTACCATCATGAAAACACACAAAAGTATAAAATTCAATGGCAAAGCAAACACAAAAATGAGGAAAAGAAATAACTTAAATAATACCACTACAGAAAATGAACAAATAACAATGATACACAATAAGAAAAACAACAACAACAACAACAACAACGAAAGGATCCAAGTACCTGCAAAACAGCCAGAAAACAGTTAACGATATGATAGCAACAAATCGTACATACCAATACTAACCTTGTAGGTAAATAAATTAAATTCTCTACTTAAAAGATATATATTGAATGAATAAATAAAACATAGATTGAATCAGAAACAAACAGAAAACCTGAACACACTAAAAATGAGTGGCAATATTGAATCAGTAATAAAAAAATCTACCAAGAAAGAAAGCCTAAAACCAGATAGATTCACAGCTAAATTTTTTTTTTTTTGAGTTGGAGTCTCACTCTGTCGCCCAGACTGGAGTGCAGTGGCCACTCCCAGCCACTGCAGCCTCAAAGTACTGGGCTCCGGTTATCCTTACGCCTCAGCCTTCCAAGTAGCTGGAACAACAGGCGCGTGTTGCCATGCCCGGCTGGTTTTCTTTTTTTTTTGATTTATTGTAGAGATGAGGTCTCGCCAAGTTGCCCAGGAGGGTCTCAAACCTGCGGGCTCAGGCAATCCACTCACCTCAGCCTCCCAAGGCACGAGATTACAGGCTGAACCACCGAGTCACAGCTAAATCTTACCGAATCTATAAATAAAAGTAAACGCCAATCCTCCTGAAACAGTTTCAAAAATAGATGAGAGAGCAATTCTCCCTAACTCATTTTACAAGGCCAATATCACCCTAATACCAAAACCAGACAAGAACAAAACAAAATAAAACAAAACAAAAAAGATTAACAGAGAAAAATATCTTCAACAAACTACTAGCAAACCAAATCCCACATTACATTAAAACAATAATAGCCACGATTAAGTGGATTTATACCAAATATATGAAGATATCTTAACATATTCAAATCAATAAATGTGATACATTAAATAAAGAAAAGTAAAGACATAAACTATATGATCATCTCAATAGACGCAGACAAAGCATTTGATAAAATTCAGCAACTCTTTGGGGTAAAAACACTCAACAATCTAGCCATAGAAAAATTATATTTCAAATAATAGACACCATATATGAAAAACCCACAGTTAATATCATGTAGAAAGAGGAAATGTTGAAAACATTCCTTCTAATAACTGGAAAATAACAAGGATGCCCACTTTCACCACTCCTGTTCAACATAATACTGGAAGTCCTAGTCAAAGAAATGAGGCAAGAGAAAGAAATAAATAGCATCCAAATAGAAAAAGAGAAATTCAAATTACCCTGTTTGCTGTTGATAAAATCTTATATATGGAAATACATAAGGACTCCACTAAAACTCTTAAATTTGATAAATTGATTCAGTAAAGTTTCAGGATACAAAAGCAACATACAAAAATCAGCAGCATTTCTATATATACACAAATAACAATCTAGCTGAGAACCAGATCAAGAAGACACACACATTTGCAATAACTATGCAAAAATTAAAATATCTAGCAGTACATTTAACCAAAACGATGAAAGATCTCTGTAAGGGTAACTCCAAAACATTGATAAAATAACATGTAGATGACACAAACAAATGAAAAACGATCCCATGCTCATGGGTTAGAAGAAATAATATTGCTAAAATGACCACACTACTCAATGTAATCTCTAACAAAATATCAAAATCATTTCTTACAGTATTAAACTCCCTGAAGGGAGTTTTGGATTACACATGAAGAGCTGTTGGTCTAGGGAAATGGTTGAAGGAAGCACTTTCATCAATGGAACAGATACTGTATCAAATATCAAGATACTCGTGGCCATAGAATAATGCTATATAATATTTTCTCTTCATTTCTAGGCTCATGGAAATACCATACAATTTGCCATGGACAATAAAATGTGTCTCATTAGTGAGCAGAAACTTAAAGATTCAGTGCATGGTTGCTCTGTGTTTCATATATTACAGTAAGCAACATTCTTCCAGCTAGTAACTAATATACTATACTGAGTTTCAGAATGTGTATGACAGCAATATAGAGCAAAGCCCTTAGCTGACTCGTGATGATAGTTTTAAGTCACTGAGATTGGTGTTTGTTTGTTATTGCAGTATAAGCTATACTATGTTTAATAGTACAAAGACAGAGGCTTACCCTGATTCTGTTGCTAACTTTTGGTGTGAACTTGGGATACTACAACATTTTAAACATTTTAGGCTTAAATTCAACAGTAGTAAAATATGCTTAATAATACCAACTACACATAATTACTACTAAAATAATGTAAATTGATATTACATCTTACATTGAAAGCAAAGTTACTTTAAAGAACATATAACTGTAATTTCTTTTCTTTTTTTTCCTGTGTATTTATTTTTGTTTTAATGATGTGGGGTACAATTCAGGAATAGGTATACAAGTGAACATCATACAGGTAAAGTTTGGGCCTCCCTTTGGTCCCCACTTTGCCTGGTTTGAGATTCGGTACCCTTATTGATGTTGTGTCCTCCCCCCACCCTCCAGCAATATCCCACTATTGCCAGTCCCCTTCTTATCATATTATGGCAAATGTTCAGGGTCCATTTATGAGTGAGAATATGTGGTACTCTGTCTTTGTTTCTGTGATAGATCACAGAGTATGATAGACTCCAAATCCATCCAAGTTGCTGCAAAGTCCATTTGTTTGTTCTTTTTTATGGTTACATAATATTCCACCATGTATATGTATCACATTTTTTTATCCAGTCCAGTTTTAATAGACAGCATGATTGGTTCCATGTTTTTGTTATTGTGAATAGAGCTGCAATAAATATGCGTGTGCAGATATCATTTTTTGTAAAATGATTTGAGTTCCTCTGGTATTCTCCTTTGTCGACAGCCAACAAGCAACTGAAAAAATGTTCAACATCATTAATCGAGGAGTTCCGGTAAGATGGCGATGGCATAGGTGGAATTGTAAGATTCTCCAAACGTGAGTTCCCAAAAAGACTCTTGCTTTCCTTCCCCTACCCTCTGCCAACTGCCAGCCGCATTGGTCTGAGACCTGGGGACCCTCGGTCCCATGAAGGGCCAGATATTGCGGCCCCGGCTGCTGCCTCGAGTGTGGGAAGTCTCGGGTCTCGGCTCCCTCCCTGGCTACACCGTCTCATGAAGATAAAGCTGCTGGTCACCCTGGGAGGCTCTGGGCACGTGCCCCTCAGAGAAACTGATTCCATTTCTGGCTGATACGCTGTGAGTGATCCAGGACCACTTTCGCCACTCACTGCCTGCCCTTTGGAGTTTTGGAGTTTTGGAACTCTGGAGCTCTGGAGCTCTGGGTAAAGGAACAGCATATCATTAGGAGGTACTGATCGGAGGCTCTCAGCTCCAGAGGAGGGAACTCCCGACCCCCCCCTACACCCCAGCCCGCTGGTAGTGCCCTGGATACAGTGCCCAGTTGTGCAGTTGATCCCCGGTGCCTCCCACTCCACCACAGTCCATCAAAGTGGATTGCTCAGGGACCCAAACAGCAGAAAGAAAGGATCCGCGAAAGTGAAATTGCCACCTCGGCCATTCTCCAGGCAGAGATTTGCATTGCCCCACCCACCTACCAGCAGCCTCCACCTCGGTTCCCAAGGTAACGTTGCTAAACAAAAGACAAAGCCCCTCTCCTACACTGAAGCAGACAAAGGGAACTAAGCGTAGCAGACTTCCCAGGCAGCAGGCCCAAAGAAGAAACCCAAGCTGCAGTAAATGCAGCTGTCTGCAATGAAAATAAGGGAAGAGGCCTGAGAGCAGAGATGAACAGATTTTAGACACTCAGAAAAGATCCCAGAGCTAGTCTGATTTGTTAATTTGACTTTTGATTTTATCACTTTGACTTTTTTTTTTTTGCTCATTTCTGTTTGACTATTGACTTACACTATCTGTTTGTGTTAGGCAAAACGCATCAAAAGACATGATTTTTTTGGTCTGCCCTTGTATAGCTACCAGTATTCTTTAGGGAATTTTCCTTGTGAGTTTTTTGTTTTTTGTTTTGTTTGTTTTTTTTGAGTTGGAGTCTCACTCTGTCGCCCAGACTGGAGTGCAGTGGCCGATCCCAGCCACTGCAGCCTCGAACTGCTGGGCTCCAGCGATCCTTCCGCCTCACCCTTCCAAGTAGCTGGAACTACAGGCTCATGCTACCACACCCGGCTAACTTTTTTTTTATTGTAGAGATGAGGTCTCGCCAAGTTGCCCAGGCGGGTCTCGAACCCAAGGGCTCAGGCATTCCACTCACCTCAGCCTCCCAAGGCATGGGATTACAGGCTGAGCCACTGAACCCGGCTACCTTGCGTGTTTTTATTCACTTCAATTCGGCCTTGTGTCTCTTTTTCACCTGTTAGTTGGTATGTATGTCTGTTTTCCCTCTCACTCTTCTCTCTTTCTAACTTCCTATTGACCCCCCCTTCCTCCATTACTTTCCTCTTTTGTACCTCCTTTTGTTCCAGGGACCAA
>CAUYQG010000967.1:0-14461 GCA_963574415.1 Tarsius wallacei
GCTCAGCCTGTAATCCCGCGCCTTGGGAGGCTGAGGTGAGTGGATTGCCTGAGCCCGCAGGTTCGAGACCCGCCTGGGCAACTTGGCGAGACCTCATCTCTACAATAAATCAAAAAAATAGCCGGGCGTGGTAGCGCACACCTGTAGTTCCAGCTACTTGGAAGGCTGAGGTGGAAGGATCACCGGAGCCCAGCAGGTCAAGGCTGCGGTAGCCGGGAGCGGCCACTGCACTCCAGTCTGAGCGACGGAGTGAGACTCCAACTCAAAAAAAAAAAAAAAAAAAAGATTTTATGTGGTACCAAATGTATAAGGACTTGGGGGCCTATAGACCTTGAGGATAAGAACCACGGGTACTGAAAATGGAGCCTAGGGATGTTAACTGGGATGGCAAATTCTGGGATAGTAATGTAAAGTCTTGAAGTACCCTTTTTTTTTTGAGTCAGAGTCTTACTCTGTCGCCCAGGCTGGAGTGCGGTGGCACACCCATAGCCACCAGAGCCTTGACCTGCTGTGTTCAAGTGATCCTTCCACCTCAGCCTTCCAAGTAGCTAGAACCACAGGCATACACACCTTGCCCAACTGATTTTTATTATCTGTTGTAGAGATGAAGTTTCGCCATGTTGCTCAGGCTGTTCTTGAACCCCTGAGCTCAGATAGTCCTCTGGCCTCTGCCTCCTAAAGTGCTGGGATTACAAGTGTGAGCCACCACGCCTGGCCTAAAGTCTTGAGGTAGTCTGGATATAAAATAAGTTAATGCCAAGCTGCAAGCATGCAAAAGAAGCTTATGATTTGCATAGTACTTATATTTCCTTTTAAAGAACAGTATGGGCCAATGTAGAAGCTTTTTTATGCAGGTAACATTTTATCTATAATGGATTATAATTGGATTGCTCCCCACTCTTGGACCCATCAACCTTAATAATGAAAGTTAGGCAATATGATTAAATGTTGAGTTTATTTTAGTGCAGAGTTTGAGGATGAGCACCTGGGAAGAAACAGACTCCAGAAAGATGGGGTCAATCATTGCTTCGAAATAGGGTTGAAGGTCGTTTATGTAGGCAAAGTCTGGGAAGCTTGACAGGATTTTGGTATTTTCAGTACAAAGGTATTGTGTAGTTACAGCAATTTGATTGATTATGTAGACAGTGTTTCCTTTTGGGGAAGGATATATTTAGCATTCCATATTAAGGATGTAGTAGACAAGAAATCTCTTACGTCAGGTGTCATCTGGTCTGAGCTGGGTACTAGAAAATAAGAAAGGAAGTTAATCTATAACAAAAGGTCAGCAATTAAGAGGCCATGCTCCAGGAATCTGCTCTAAAGTCAGGCCTGCGAAGACTTTTAGGAGCCCCACTTAGACTTGTTTTCTTTCACAGATCTAAATGTGACTTGTCTGGTGCCTCAGGCAGCATTTGATTTCTAGCCTAGAGCAGTGCCTCTCAGCCTGTGTTTTAGAGGAGAGGATGTTTCAGAAACTATTGCCCACCTTATTCCCATAGGAATTCTGTTATATCCCTTTCCAGATAATCTCTTTCTGAATAATAGTGATAACAATTAATATTTATAGTGCATGCTCTGTGCCACAATCATAATCATATAAAGGAGGTTGTTTTACAGATGAGAAAACTGAGACCCAGAGAAACTTGTCCAAGGTTATACAGCTAATAAGTGATAGGGCTAGTAGTGGCAGAGCTGAAAATCGAATCCAGGCAGATTAGCTCCAGAGTTCTTGCTCTTGTGACCCAATATCGAATGAGGGTGTGTGTGTGTGTGTGTGTGTTTGAGACAGAGTCCTGCTCTGTGACCCAGGCTGGAATGCAGTGGTTTGATCATAGCTCATTGCAGTCCTCAAACTCCTGGACTCAGGCAACCTTCCTGTCTCAGCCTCCTGAGTAGCTGGAACTATAGGCATGTGCCACCACATCCAGCTTAATTTTTAAATTGTTGTAGAGATGGGGTCTGCTATGTTACCCAGGCTGGCCTTGAGTTCCTGACTTTAAGCAATCCTGAGTGTATTGAAGATGGTGTCATGAAGAAGGTTATCATCTGTACAGTCTGAATCCATCTAGCTCCCTGCCCTCAACTCCAGCCTATTACAGCTTTAGGCAATAACCCTATTGATTTTTTAATGACATTCTCAGTGTACAGTAAAGTCTCATGGGAGATAAATTTAAAGGCCAAACCAAAAGCATGTGGAAACTGGTAGATAGAGGAATATTTACAGGCTGATTAGGAGAGTGCCAGCATGGTTAACAGAAATAGAGACTGAAGGTGAGGGAGAATAAGATAGGAAGTACAGTTGTAGACTTGTTTGAGGTAATGGCATATTACATATCCAAGAAGTTACTGGGAATGTCACTTAAGATTGAGATTAGAACTGGAGACGAAAGTATTGGAGTTAAAGTGAGACTGTTGTAGTGAAAATGCTTTTGGACCTGAGTTAGGAGATCTGGACTCTAATTTGGACTCTGCTACAAACTATGATTGCCAGAGAATACAGTTGTCCTTTCTAGGCCATTTCTAACATAGAGGTTGGACCAGAGACCATGAGGTATCTATTTCATATTACGTTTTACAATCAGCTGTGTGTTTTTTTTATAAACACATGGCAGTAAAATTTATATTTAACCTCATAGCAATCATTAACAACGTGTTTTGGGGTGTTTTATTGAATTTTACCCTCTTAGACACCCAGCTAAGCAAGCCTAATGCAAACCATTAGTTTTCCAGGCCTACATTAATTCATTCATTCCCTGACTGTGATGTGTTGAGAAGATATTAAAAACTGTTAAGGATGTGGTGTTCTTTGAATATTTTTAAATCCTAATTCTAACCAATTATAAATCTCTGATTTACATAAAGCCATCAGGAAATTTTCTACAATTACAGTATGTTAACTTCTGAGTAAAGAATAGCTTTCAAGGAGGGATTAACTGTTGATTCTAACATAACATACGGTATTTGAACACATATTTCCAGACTGAAAGCTCCTTATTTTCTTTCTTTCTTTTTTTCTTTCTTTTTTTTGAGTTTCTTTTGATAGGGAGTAATCAGTCTCACTCTCTCGCCCAGACTGGAGTACAGTGGCACACTCACTGAGTATGAGCTCAGCGTCGACCTGCTGGGCGATCCTGCCACCTCAGCCTTCCAAGTAGCGGGAACTTCAGGCATGCACTACCTTGCCCAGCTAATTTTTGATGTATTGTAGAGTTGAGGTCTCGCCAAGTTGCCCTGGCTGGTCTCGAACCCGCGGGCTAAAGCAATCCACTCGCCTCAGCCTCCCTAAGTGCTGGGATTGCAGGTTGAGCCACCAAGCCCACCTGCTCCTTATTTTCTTAATCAGACTGACAATATAGTTTTTCTTTCTTTCTGTTTTCTTTTTTTTTGGACAGTATAGTTTCAGTGCAAGGAACAGATAGGTTTTAGAGTGGCTTAATATTTTCTAAATCTTTGGCTTCAGAATTACAAATCTTGGCAAAATTTCTGATGTTGTATTTAAATGACATGAGCATCACTGTGGTGGATCATTCACTGGGGTCCAGCAGAATGACTGAGTTGGCTTGCTGTGTAATAAAATGGATACACATACAATAAAAGAAGCTCTTGTCCAGCTGCTTTCCATGAAGCTCAAACAATGAAGCAGTCTGGTGTCTCGAATCAGATTCAGAATTGATGGTCGCATGTTGATGTGCTGCTGCTAGAGCTAAATATGACCATCTGACGCAGGAGAAAGTGCCAAATAGTTCTTCTGCTTTATTAAATAGAATATAATGTAATCCTAGCCTGAAGCCTTTTTTTCTTTTTAAACATGATTCTCTACTGAGCTACCCCTGTGGGATTGGAAGGTTATCTTTTAAAATATTTCATTACATCTTTTGATACCAGGATCTGATTACTCTCTATCAAAAGAAACCAGCTCTGTTTTAAAAACATCTACAGTGAAAACATACATCCATATAAAAACTTGTAGACCAATGTTCACAGCACCATTATTCATAATAGCCAAAAAAGTAGAGACAATCCAAATGTCCAGCTGATGAATAGATAAATATGTCATACCGTACAATAGAATATTATCCATCCATAAAGAAGGAAGGAAATCTGTGACACATGCTACAACATGAACCTTGAAAACATGCTTAGTGAACAAAAGACCACTGTATTGGTGACGTTCTCTAGAGAAACAGAACCAGTAGGATTTATTTTAGGGAATTGATTATGGGGGCTAGGTAAGTCTGAAATCTGTAGGGCAGGCCTGGAGGCTAGAAAATCAGGCAGGTGTTAATGCTGTAGTCTTGAGGTCGTTTCTTCTTTTCTGAGAAACCTCAGCTTTTGCCTTTATGCCTTCCACTGATTGGCATAACCAGCTCATATTATGGAAGGTACTTAACAGTCAACTGATTGTGGATGTTAATCATATCCACAAAATATCTTCATAGTAACACTTACATTATTGTTTGACTAAACAATTGGGTACTGAAACATAGCCAAGTTGACACATAAAGTTAACCATCATAGCCACATATTTTGTCATTTTATTTCTATGAAATGCCCAGAATGGGTAAATGCATAGAAAAAAGGTAGATTAGTGGTTGCCAGGGGAGAGGGGAATGTGGAATAATTACTAAAAGGTAAGAGATTTCTTTGGGGGATGATTAAAATGTTCTGGAATCAGATGGTGGTGATGGTTGTACAACTGTGAATATAGTTGAGCTTTGAACAACACAGACTTGAACTGCATGGGTCCACTTAAATATGGATTTTTTGAAAATTTTTTAAAATTTTGGGGGACTTGTCACAGTTTGAAAAAAAAACTTGCAGATGAACCACATAGCCTAGAAATATTGAAAACATTAAGAAAAAGTTAAGTATATCATCATGCATAAAGTGTATGTAGTTACTAATCTATTTTTGTGTCACTTGACTGTATATTATCAATACGACCATGAGTAAGGTCAACAGTAGGCTATTAGTTAAGTTTTTAGGGGGTCAAAAGTTATATGTGTATTTTTGACTGTACCCTAAGTTGTTCAAGGGTCAACTATATATCAAAAGCTATTTAATTGTACACATTAGATGGATAAATTTTATGGTACATGGATTATATCTCAAAGTTACTCACAAAAAAGATGATGATCTATGATGATATAGTCCTTTTTATGCCTCAGATTTCTAGATTGTGACCTAAACTTTATGTAAGAGAATGCCTTAAAACTTTTTTGAGACTTTTTCAAAGCCCATGGGTTTGAGACTAGCCTGGGCAACATGGCAAGACCTCATTTCTACAATAAATCAACAAATTAGCAGGGCATGGTGGTGGGTGCCTGTAGTTCCAGCTACTTGGAAGGCTGAGGAAGAAGGTTTGCCTGAGCCCAGCAGGTTGGGGCTGCAGTGGCCATGAGTGTGCCACTGCACTCCAGCCTGGGCAACAGAGTGAGACTGACTAAAAAAAAAAAAAATTTTTTTTAAATTTCTATGCCTTTGAGTGAATTTTAAAGCTACAGACAATATAAAGCATTAATTGCCATTAGTAAACAAGATTAAGCCTTATTTTTTTTATTTTTATTTTTTTGGGTCAGAGTTTCAGTCTGTCGCCCAAGCTGGAGTGCAGTGACACACTCACAGCCACCGCAGCCTTGACCTGCTGGGATCAGGTGATCCTTTCGCCTCAGCCTTCCAAGTAGCTGGAACTACAGGCACAAGCCACCATGCCTGGCTAATTTTTTGACTTATTGTAGAGATGAAGTCTCACCAAGTTGCTAAGGCTGGTCTCGAATCCATGAACTCAGGCAATCCTCTCACCTCGGTCTCCCAAAGTGCTGGGATTATCGGCATGAGCCACTGCGCCCAGCCAATTAAACCTTATTAAAGCATTGCTGGCCTTGCCCTACTGCTTGCTTTTAAAATTGTTTCCTAGCAAATCCACAAAATGACCCTTTCATAGATGTATTGACTTTCTTCTGCATCCTAGGGACAGGACAAATTTTGCAAAATTGTTGGGTTAAATGTAAGGCCAGCTTAAGTATCCTTGAGGATTATTGGTGTTAAAAATAAAAGTTGAATTTGAAATTGGCATATCAATTGATGGGCAATCGGGAATGTCACTTTGAAAAAAGCTAAAAGTCACCTTTGTGATTTTTTTCAAAGCAAGTCTAAGTTTCTGAACACCTCCTTCCTTGTTGTTCTGCCTTTCCTGTATGTTTTTTTTGAGTTAGAGTCTCACTCTCTTGCCCAGGCTAAAGTGCAGTGGCACACTCATAGCCACCCCAGCGTGGACCTGCTGGGCTCCAATGATCCTTTCACCACAGCCTTCCAAGTAGCCGGTACCATGCCCAGCTAATTTTTGATGTGAGTAGAGATGAGGTCTCGCCAAGTTGCCCTGGCTGGTCTCAGGCAGTCTACTCACCTTGATCTCTCAAAGTGCTGGGATTACAGGCTGAGCCACTGAACCCGACCTTTCCCCATATTTTTGTTCCCTACATCAGTGTTTTTTCCCTTTACTCTTTCAGAAGAATCATTAAGTTAGTGTTTCTTAAATGGTAGTACATATTAGAAAAATATAACCAGATTTTCAAGCCAGTCATTTCATGGATATTATTGCTGAGTTAAAGCTATAATAATAAGTTAGAGTGCTAGGTCTATGCTGTTTTTTTAAATTAGAAAATAATAGTACAGGTGGTATACTAAAAAAGCAAAAGTCCATGAAGGTAGTATGAGAGAGTGCAAAAAAAAAAAAAAACATGGAACTTATTTATTTAAAAAATTGTGAGCCGGGCTCGGTGGCTCAGCCTGTAATCCCACGCTTTGGGAGGCTGAGGTGAGTGGATTGCCTGAGTCCACGGGTTCGAGACCCGCCTGGGCAAGAGAGACCTCATCTCTACAATAAATCAAAAAAATTAACTGGGCATGGTAGCACGCGCCTGTAGTTCTAGCTACTTGGAAGGCTGAGGCGGAAGGATCGCCAGAGCCCAGCAGGTCAAGGCTGCGGTGGCCGGGGGCGGCCACTGTACTCCAGTCTGGGCGACAGTGAGACTCTAACTCAAAAAAAAAAATTGTGTATTCTTACATGTTTAAACTTGTCACCTTTAAAAAAAATACTCTCTGTTTGATACATACACCTTTTGAAACACTTTCTCCACTGCTCAAAATAGCTTTTGAGCTAGAAACTTAACGATTTTGATGCCTTTTAGTGCTTTTGCCGTTTTTTTGTTTTACCTCTTCCACACTGGCAAAACATTTCCCTTTGAGGACTTTTTTCATCCGGGGAAACAAAGTCGCTCAGGGAGAGCTTGGGTGAATAGGGAGGGTGGGACATGGGGGACATGCCATTTTTGGTAAAAAAACAAAAAAACTGCTGAACATTCAGTGCAGTGTGGGCAAGTTGTTCTTGTAAATCACTTGTCATGAATTGGACAAACGCTTCAAAAGAATCTCCAAAAAGTTCACTGAAGCCAAACACAGTCTCTCACAATAACACTGGCTGGCACACTGATGCCAATGGGTGCCTAGGACACTTACCCTGGGTTTTTGGAGGGTCTCCCCTCGTATTTGAATGACTAAGGCTTGGTAAACACTGCATTAGATTATATCACATTGATACTGTTTCCTTTTGCATACCAATATTCAGTCAAGAGCAACTTTTCAGCTAGTCATTTTCTATTTTCTCTCTATTATAGTCCCGGTTAAAACAAAAGATATCTATCCCAAAATTATGATAGGTAATGCTCGGTACTGGGTTATCTAGAGAGATAACCAGTCCTGTTTTAAATAAATAATGCTACGTATATTTGCTTTTTTCTTGGGGAAACCCTGTGTAAGCTTTGATTTAGCAGGTGAATCTATGAGCTATATAGTTGACAAGGACAGGAAAATCTTAAGTCTTGTTGGCAAAAATCCACCTTCTTCTTCCAGATCTTTCTAATGGAATGGAGTGAAGTGAGTATGTGCCACCCCCTCTGCTTACGAGGTTTTTTGTTTATTTTGTTTGTTTAGAGGCAGGGTCTTACTCTGTCTCCCAGGCTGGAGTGCAGTGGCCAATCATAACTCACTGTGACCTCAAACTCCTGGGCTCATGGGATCCTCCTACCTCAGCCTACAGGCATGCACCACTATACCTACCATATATATATTTGTAGAAATGGGTTCTCGCTGTATTAGCCAGGCTGGTCTTAAACTTCTGTCCTCAATTGATCTGCCTTTCTCAGTTTCCCAAAGTACCATGATTATAGACTGAGCCCTTATGCCCAGACTGTGTATGAGTTTTTTTATGTCTTAAGCAAACTTGAATCATATTCATAATGTCCTTTCCACAGTGAGAATGTGAGCTTCTTGTGGATAAGACTCATGTTCTTTTCTTGTAAACCAGGGCAATTTTTTACATCTAGTTAGGGTAGCCGTACTACTTCTCTTTCTCCTCAGTCTTCCTTTCCCTCTCCCTTTTCGTCTCTTAATATTGAGCCCTATCCTCTGTGGAAAGAGTCCACAGTTAAATTTGCAAAGATGTGGACTAATTAAAGGATCTTATTGTGACCTAGCCAAAGTAACTGGGAAAGAGATCTTGGATGTTGTTTTGGGATTTCTCTTTATAAGGGATGTGTCAGTTCTCAGCATTGCTATCATGCAGGATTTTCAGGTTGGATAAGAGCCTGCTTCCTTGGCCAGCTGCTGCTTTGGCAGAATATTTTAGTTGGAACTTCTAGCCTGTTTCAAGATACTTTGTATTTGGCAGCCTTATAGTAAGCACATATCCTTTGGCTTTCCTCCAAGAAGATCATACACATTTGGGAATACTTTCTTGGTTCCTAAGTGGTCTAGTTTGTACTCAGAGATATTTCTTTTTCTACTAGCCACAGCATAAGTTCAGTAGATAAGAATGGCATCTGCCTAACAAGACAGAAGAGAGAGGACACTTCTAAAATCTTATTTCCTGGCTCATCAGTTTAATGTGGAATAGTCCCAGAGATGAATCATCCCTGGTCTGAATTATTAGCTTTGTGTTTATCATATTTCTCTCTTAATAGATGTTTATAAGATGGGAATATTTTTCCTTTTGTAGCTCAAATTAACATTATTAGAGTTTTAGTCATTTCCTGATACAGTTATATAAAAACTGAAGTCCAGAGACATACCATCTGTGCCAGAATAATATAATGACTCCTTTGGGTGATAGAGAAACCTGTATAAAAGAGAGTCTGTGTGAGAAATTAATATTTAATGAACATAAGAGCAACAGTTCAAGGTTACCAAGAAGTGGATCCTTCTTGCTGCTTAGATTTCTTTGAAATTCTTTTTAGCTATGGTTTGTCCCTAGCTCTTACCTGTGGTCAAATTAAAATCTTGATGTTTTCATGTTCTAAACAAAATAACCTATGTAGCTCTGGGTTCCTTCTAGAAAATAATCTCGAGTAGGGGAGTCAGGAGGAAATAGTTCTGAGGAATAGTTTTTTGTTTGCTTGAAAAGTTGGATTTTGAAATGCTTTGTTCCAAGGAAGTCTTACTTTATAATCAGAATTTTAAAACACAAATAATCCATTTTTCAAAATGGTAATTTTTTTTTTTTTAAGTAGCCTAGTCCAGGTAACTTTTTGGAAAGTAACCTGAAGACAACATTTCTCTAAATTTTGTTCATTGTTTCGGGAAGTTACTTGGAAACTCTGTACCTAAAAATAGCCATGCTTAATATTTAGCCTGAAATTTTACAGCTAAGCTTTCATGTGGTTTATATGACCTCTTAATTATTCAGAATAGGTTTTACAGTTAATATTTAAATCTCTCTATTGCTTGGCACAATGCCTTCTGCCTAACAGACATTTTTTTAAGTTGAATTGTTTAAAACTTTTATTGCTTTTATTTTTAGAAAAGGTATAGTTTGGCAGTGGGACCTCCAAAAAAAGACCCAAAAGTTAAAGGTGTCCAATCAGCAGCCGTACGAGCTTTTCTTAAAAGAAAAGAAGAGGAGCTCAGACAAAAAGGTATGTATCTATAGCTTTATTCTCAATTTTATTTATTTATTTTTTAATGTTTTTTAGACACAGTGTCTTGTTCTGTTGGCTAGGCTGGGGTGCAGTGGCATGATCATAGCTCACTGCAACCTTGAACTTTTAGGCCCCAGCAATCCAGCTGCTTTAACCTCCTGAGTAGGTAGGACTATAAGTACACACCACCATTCCCAGCTAATATTCTCAGTTTTAAAGTCTTCCACCTTCACATCTGGCTTATACTTAACCAGTGGATGTTTGTAAAAATATAACAGACCAATGGATTTGTGTGTGTGTGTGTGTGTATTTCTGTTAATTGTGTTTATGGCTTTATATATGTTCTAATGTTTTCATTTGTATAAAAGGTTTTTTTCCACCCCTTAAAGTAAAAGCTTTTTAGGTGTTAATGACCATGTTTTCTTTTTCTTTGGGTTTTTTTTTTGTTTTTTTGTTTTGAGTTGGAGTCTCACTCTGTTACCCAGGCTGGAGTACAGTGGCACACTCATGGCCACCCCAGCATTGACCTGCTGGATTCCAGCGATCCTTTCGCCTCAGTCTTCCAAGTAACCAGGACTACAGGCGCGCGCTATCGCACCCAGCTAATTTTTGATGTAGAGATGAGGTCTCGCCAAGTTGTCCGTGCAGTCTTGAACCTGCGGGCTCATACGATCCACTTGCCTTGGCCTCCCAAAGTGCTGGGATTACAGGCTGAGCCACTGAGCCCGGCCATGACCATGTTTTCTAATTGGTCATAGTAAGTTCCCAATAAACTCCAGGTTCTGAAACTTTGTACCTATGTTGTATTTTAATTAATAAAAAATTAATTTTTAATTAATTTCTTAAATTAATAATAGTGTTATCTATAAGGTTAAAATAAAGATAATTTTTTAAAACCTTTACCTCAAGTAGTTTTACTTCATGCAAATGACAGAGAAACTGATTCAATATGTTTAAGTATTGATTGAGTCATAATAACATCTAAGGGGATACTGATGTTTCCTTAACTTGACATATGTATTTGGTATGAACTGTTTTCTATATTTAAAGCTGAAAACCAAGTCTCCCACTTGCTTAGTCATATTGAAAAACCCATATGTGTCCCACTCATTATGTAAAGATGACTCAATTGATACTTGTTCAGATGACTTCCTCATTTAATTCCTAGATGTCTTCAAACTGTAACTTGAACATTGTGTTTTCAGTTGAGCATGCAGCAGTCTTGAGACCTTGAAATAATAACATGTTCTTGTTTTGTCTCTTGTAGCCTTAGAGGAGAAAAAGAGAAAAGAAGATCTAGTGAAAAAGCGAATTGAGCTCAAACATGACAAGAAAGCAAGAGCTATGGCCAAGAGGACAAAGGATAATTTTCATGGTTACAATGGGATTCCTGTTGAGGAAAAGTCAAAGAAGAGGCAGGCAATGGAAAGCCATACCAGCCTGGGAACAGACCAAGAGTATGAAATGGAAGAAGAGGATGAATTCTTTGAATACAATCAAGAAGAGTTGGAGCAGGAGTATGAGGAAGAGCAAGAACCTCCCAAAGTTGAAAGCAAACCAAAGGTCCCCCTTAAAAGTGCCCCCCCACCCATGAACTTCACTGATTTACTCAGGCTGGCTGAGAAAAAGCAGTTTGAACCAGTGGAGATCAAGGTAGTAAAGAAATCAGAAGAGCGGCCTATGACTGCAGAAGAACTTAGGGAGCGAGAATTCCTTGAACGAAAGCATAGGAAAAGGAAACTGGAGACAGATGTAAAACTACCTCCAACTGTGTCCAAAAAGGTACCCTCTCAGAAAGAAAGCGTGGGCACAAAACAACTTAGCAAAACTTCTGGAGACAGGAATCCTTCTTCCAGGGGATTGCCCCATTCTCATGCTGGGAAAAAATCAAGACCGAGCACAGCCAGCGAGAAACACTTAGCTGTGTCTTCATCCAAATGCATACCAGGAGAGAGGATCAAGGCAGGATCTGGCAATAGCTCCCAACCCTCACTTCGTGAGGGCCATAGTAGACCTGTTTTCAATGGGACTGGAAAGCCTCATTCCAGCACCTATTCACCAAGTGTCCCAAAGTCTTCTGCTAGCAGGACTCAGAAATCTAC
This sequence comes from Tarsius wallacei, assembly GCA_963574415.1. Lineage (NCBI taxonomy): Eukaryota > Metazoa > Chordata > Mammalia > Primates > Tarsiidae > Tarsius > Tarsius wallacei. The sequence goes on from CAUYQG010000967.1 coordinate 12,077, forward strand.
TACTGAGCACAAAGCCAAAAAATCTCTGTCCCATCCTAGCCATTCCAGGCCTGGGCCTGTGATTACCCCACACCATAAGGCTAAGAGTCCAGGTGTCAGGCAGCCAAGCAGCAGCTCTAGCTCAGCCCCTGGGCAGGCCAGTGCAGGGACTGCTCGGCCCACAGTTAGTTCTGGCCCTGTGCCCAGGCGCCAGAATGGCGGCTCCAGCTCAGGACCTGAGCGATCAACCAGTGGGACCAAGAAGTCAGCCAGTGACTTGAATCCCTCTGGGCGAACAGTCAGTGGTGCATGTGGCCCTGGACGACCTGCAAGCAGCTCAAGTGGGCCTGGGCGACCCATCAGTGGCTCAGGTAGTTCTGTGAGGCCTGTGGGCAACTCTGGGGGCCTTGTGCGGGCCATGAATAGTCCACATGAACTTCGACGACCAGTGAGTGGCTCAGGTCCCCCTGGGCGGTCAGTCAGTGGTCCTGGGCGATCAATAAGTGGCTCAGTTCCAGCTGGACGGACTGTTAGTAATTCAGGCCCTGGAAGACCAGTGAGCATGCTGGGACCTGGGCGAACAGTTAGTAGTAGCTCAGGTCCTCCTATGAAGCCCAAGTGCACTGTTGTCTCAGAAACAATTTCTTCCAAGAATATCATTTGCCGACCCAGCAATGGACAAATGAATGGAATGAAGCCTCCCCTATCTGGCTACAGATCTGCCCAAGGTAAAATTGCCCCTCACCCTAAAGAGTATATATTTGTCACTAGAAAATTGGAAAATGTGACTGGGCTCGGTGGCTTAGCCCATAATCCCAGCACTTTGGGAGGCCGAGGCAAGTGAATTGCCTAAGCCTGCAGGTTCGAGACAAGCATGAGCAACTTGGCAAGACCTCGTCTCTACAATAAATCAAAAATTAGCCAGGCATGGTAGCACGAACCTGTAGTCTTGGCTACTTGGAAGACTGAGGTGAAAGGATCACCAGAACCCAGAAGGTCAACACTGGGGTGGCCGTGAGCATGCCACTGCACTCCAGCCTGGGTGACAGAGTGAGCTTCCAACTCAAAAAAAGAAAAAAAAAATTGGAAAATGTGCTTTGTTTTATATAATTAGGGACTTGCATACCCTTCCATGTGCTCTTTGTACTCTAATGTAGATAGAATCCTAATGTTTTATCTGCTGTGTATGTAGCTGAGAATTTCTTTAATGATCGTGGCTTTGAAAAGTCTTTAGAAAGAGACTTATCTAGGGTCTCTTTGTTCATCCCTGCAATATCCCCAAGTACAATAAACTTGACTTTGTGTTAGTGAACAGGGTGAGCGTACATGCCTTATATATATTGTTCAGTGGATGAATTAATCTTTTTCCTAAGACCTGTCTTCAAGGATCAGAGTGCAATTGTAGCTTTTTGGTGCAGGATTTATTCAGCAAATATTTGTTAAGTACCCACTATATGCCAGGAACTATTTTAGACTATCCTTGTATTTCTGCTCCTTAAATGGATAGTACTGAGGTCCTAACCACTGATCCTTTAGTAATCTACTGTTTTAAGGTACAGGATCATTGGTGGCACTTGCTAACTGCTAGGTCAAACTGCTTGTTGCTTCATGCTAATAGGACTTGTTAAAGTACTTGTTAGACACCATGGAGAATAAAAAAAGAAACTAATGATTGAATTATTCAGCTAGACCATTGATTCTCAACCAACAGTGATTTTGCCCCCAGGGGGACATTTGCCAGTTGTCACAACTGTAGTCAAGGGATCCTGCTGGCATATAGTGGATAGAGGCCAGAGATACTGTTAACAAACAATGCACAGGATAGTCAGATAGCCCCCCTCAACAGAGAATGATCTAGCCCCAAGGCCAGACATGGTGGCTCATGCCTGTAATCCTAGCACTTTGGGAGGCTAAGGTGAGAGGATTGCCTGAGTCCATGGGTTCTAGATCAGTCTGGGCAACTTGACGAGACCTCATCTCTACAATAAATCAAAAAATTAGCCAGGCATGGTAGTACATACCTGTAGTTTCAGCTACTTGGAAGGCAGAGGTGGAAGGATCGCCAGAGCCCAGCAGGTTGAGGCTGCGGTGGCTGTGGCGTGCCACTGCCCTCCAGCCTGGGCGACAGAGCGAGACTCTGGCTCAAAAAATAAAAATAAAAAAAGAATTATCTAGCCCAAAATGACATTGTGCCAAGGTTGAGAAATTGAACTAGGGAGATAGAGAGACAAGCCACACATGTTAAAAACTGTAGAACCAAGCCGGGCTCGGTGGCTCAGCCTGTAATCCCGCGCCTTTGGGAGGCTGAGGTGAGTGGATTGCCTGAGCCCGCGGGTTTGAGACCCGCCTGGGCAAGCAAGACCTCATCTCTACAATAAATCAAAAAAATTAGCCGGGCGTGGTAGC
>CAUYQG010000973.1:0-16855 GCA_963574415.1 Tarsius wallacei
ATTAATGGTGGTGGGTATCTATCTGAGGATGGGGAGACACCTCTTATCAACAAGGGTACCTGAACGAAATATTTTTGTATGCCTAACCCCTAACTGTACCCCACAATAACATAATAAAATAAAATAAAAAAAAAAAAAAAATAAAAAAAAATAAAAATAAAAAAAAATAAAAAAAAAAAAAAAAAAAAAAAAAATATAAAAAGAGGTGCATTAAACAGGAAAGGGGCTTACTACAATTAAGATAGCAATGAAACTATAAAAAATGCATTAGGACCAATGTATCTAATCAGAATAGAAATCAAAAATCTGTCTTTTTTGTTTCTAATGTCCCTGCCTTCCCCTTCATTCCCAGCTATAAAAAATGAATTGCCATGGTAAAGTTGAGCACATTAATGGGACCCTCTTTCTAGTGGGGGAGTCACCACAGGCTTGGATTTCCTCTTCCACTTTTTGGTTTGTTGCCTCCAGACCAGTAACCGACAGAGATGGCTCCCACACAAGATGAGGCCTGGCCATCCATCTTGCTTTCCCTGCTTCGTTCTCTTCACCCACATGTATCCACTGCTCCACTTACGTGGGCAAGTTCTGCTCTAAATTTGAAAGAAAAAAAAACTGTCCATATTCTTTCTGATCATGATGTGCACATTAGACCATTATTTTCTCCCAAATCTTAAACTCATTTAAAAATTTTTTTTGTTTATTTAGTGCAGTGCTCTGATCCTGTTTTTGCCTTATTATATTTGTTGAGTATAGATTAAAGAAATGCTCTGTTTCTCTATCCACATGTAGAATATATATAATAGCTATGCCTATGTTGGTTTACACACACACACAAACACACTCATATATATTGCATAGTTATATTCTTACCTAACCTAGGAAACACTTCAATTTTACTTCTATCAAGCAAGAATGGAATGAAGAATGGCTAAGGAAGGGCTATGCAGTGTAGGAGAACACTGGGAAACTCTCCAAATGTGCAAAGGAATTCACAAAAGATAAAAAATATGAAAAGAGATGACAGTTACAGAAGATAGAAGATGGCATCTGAAGAAACTGCCAATATGCCAGAAAAAGGAGAAAGAACAAACAAAATTAAAAATCAATAACAGTGAAAAGATGTTCTAAAGTTGAAGAGACACGTCTAAGCTAAAAAAAAAAATTCTCATAGTATTCAATTAAAAAAGAATAAAGGGCTTCAAACCTAGATAGTCATTTAGAATTTCCATAATTTTTAAAAACTTTGCAAATATTTTGGCAGGGAAAAAGTATTCTCCACAAATTATTTAAAGGAAAATTAGGGTGGTATTAGACTTTTCTTCCAAAACATTAAATTACAGAGGATAATAGATGGATTTCTCATGCCGAAATCATAGGTGGGCTCAACACTGTATTCAAAACATAGACAGGCTTGCTGCAGCTCACACACATTTTCATACTGTGTAATTCATTTTAAAATGTGGATCTGGTTTCTTCTGAATAACAAGAAGATTTGGCAACACTTGACAAACTAGAGTTGAGTTTGTTTGTATAACATTTCTTTCTCTCTCAACATGTATCCCAACATGGACGCAAACTATCAGTTGGTATTTGTCCTAGGGTTTGTACTATTGTTCTTCAATTGATAGTTCTATGTACTCATGGCTCTATTGCTCTGCTTTTTAGATAGTCATTTAAGTCAGTGGAAAAACTTTCTTGGATATGCCGCAATTCACAGGTTTCAAAATTCAAGTATCATTTCTTGAAGAAACAAAATAGTGAGGAGAGTTTTACATTCACCAAAAAATAAATTTAAATAACATTTTCTTTTATAATATTGTGTTTGCCCTGAAAAAACAATTTAGAAAACATTTTGGGTAAAAATAGAAACATAGAAATCAAATAATACAACTAGTTTGCATGCAAATATAAAAAAGAATCAAGATCATAGCTTACAAAAATATATTAATATGGGAAAAACAACCATGGTACGCACGTTGGTCAAATATGGTAAAAACGTCAATAGTTGCTTAAATGTTCCAGTGAATCCATTGTTACCTGGAAATTTCTCCTTCATGTCTTATCTAATCAGAAATTAAATTTATTTAATAATTATGGAACTATTCTGGTAGACTATTTCCTCGTGGGTGAGTTTTTTATTGTTTTTCCACTTATGCGGAAGTGGTTCATTTTTTATAAGTTGTCAAAGTTGTTCACAGTAATGAATAGCAAATAGCTGCACAAATGTCACACTTGAGGTTCTCACTGAAGAGACCTCTTCTTCTACAAAGAAGACATTCTGTGTAATAAAACACAAAATTGACTTGACAGTGTTGCTCAGATAAAATATAATAGTGAATTGTATCTAACATTTTTAGATTATATGACTCAGTGTATTACAAGGAAGATGGTATGGTATGACATCAAAATACAAGTGAGTTTAAACAATTTCACCAACAGCCCAACCACAGTGATCCAACTACAAAATTTAGATAGGAGATAAATGTGTGGTAGGTTAAAAACCAAAAAGAATACTTCTTATAAGAAAGATTTTTTAAGGTTTGAATGAGAAAGTGATAGGTTATAGTATACACCAAGATCTAAAGCTGGCAATACTCTGTATTAAAGAGAAATTCTTTTGTTTTGGCATTTAATAAATTAAGGCAGTGGGGTGGGTACTAGTTCGAAAGGGTACCCTTTATTTATTTTAAATTTTATTTTATTACAGATAGGTAGTACAAGTCAAGATTAGCTACACAAGCAGTCTGCATACAGGTGAAATTTGGACCTCCAAGTGGTCCTCACTTTCCCTGGTTTAAGACCAGGTACCCTTCGTGATGCTAGATGTCTCCTCCCTACCTCACACCAGCAATGTCCATTGACTGACAATCCCTTCCTTGTGCTAATGTGAGTAATGTGTAGGTATCACTTACGAGTGAGAACATTTTTTATTCAGTTCTTTGTTTCTCTGATAGATCACCAAGTATGTTGGCCTCCAACTTCATCCAATTTGCTGCAAATTCCATGATTTTGTCCTTCTTGTGGAGCATGATACTCCATTGTGTATACGTTCCACATTTTCTTTATCCAATACATTTTTGATGGGCAGTAGAATTTGATGGGCTCCATGTTTTTGCACTGTGAATAGTGCAGCTGTAAACATGCATGTGCAGGTAGGTGGCTTTTGGTAGAATGATTTATGTTACTCTGGGTATATTCCCAGGAGAGGTATTGTTGGATTGTATGGCAGGTCAATTATTAGTTCTTTTAGGAATCACCACACTACTTTCCATAGAGGTTGCACTGGTCTATACCTCACCAACAGTGTAGAAGCATTCCTTTTTTTCCATGCCCACACCAGCATCTGCTGTTTTCTTTTTGTACTATACCAGGCTCTTTTGGTTACTACAGCCTTGTAGTAAGTTTGTTTAGCTTTGTCGAAGTATGGTTGACAAATAAAATCAAATATATTTAAGGTGAAAAGTGACAACTTGATGTACATATACTTTGTGAAATGATTACCACAATCAAGCTAATTAATACACTCATCATCTCCCATAGTTACCTTTATGTGTGTATGTAAGGAGAACATTTAACATTTACTCTCTTAGCAAATTTCAAGTATACAACATACAATTAACTATAGTCACCAAGTTGTACATTACATCTCCAGATCTTATTTATCTTATAACTAAATGTTTGTATTCTTTGACCAACTCCCCTCCCTCTCCTCAGACCCTGGTAATGACCATTCTAATTATTTTTTATGAGTTGGACTTTAAAAAAAATTTCATGTATAGTTAACATCTCACAATATTTGCCTTTCTTTTCCAGGCTTATTTCACTCAGCATTATATCTTCCCAGTTTATCCACATTGTCTCAAAGAGCAGGATTTCCTTTTTTTTTAAAATGCTGAAAAATATTCCACTGTGTATATGCGGTGTGTGTATGTGTGTGAGTGTTTGTATAGCTCACAGTTTCTTTATCTATTCATCTGTTAAGGGACACTTAGGCTATCTACATATCTTGGATTCTGTGACTAATACTGCAATGGACGTAAAAGTGCAGCCATTTATTTGAGAAAATGATTTCATTTCCTTTGACTACATACCTAGAAGTAGAATTGCTGGATCATATGGTAGTTCTATTTTTAATTTTTTGAGGAAACTTCATACTATTTTCCATAGCAGCTGAACCATTTATATTTCTACCAATAGTATAAAGAGTTCTCTTTTACCTATAGCTTAATAAACTTTTATCTTTTGACATTTTGGTAATTGCCAGTCTAACAAGTATGAGGCAATATCTCCTTGTAGTTTTATTTGCACTTCCCTGATGCTTAATGATGTTGAGCGTTTTTTGTTTTAGCTTTTGGCCACTGGTTTGTCTTCTTTGGAAAAATGTCTTCAGGCCTGCTTTTTAAAATTTATTATATATTTTTAATTTGTAAAATTTAAGTGGTACAAATGCAGTTTTGTTATATGAGTATATTGTGCAGTGGTAATGTCTGGGTTTTTAGTGTATCCATCATGCAAATAATATGCATTGTACCTATTAAGTAATTTCTTATTCTTTATCCCCTCCAACTATCCCTTCATTACAAGTCTCCAATATCTGTCATTCCAACCATACGACCATGTTATTTAGTTCCCACTTGTGAGAACATGCGGTATTTCACTTTTTATTTCTGAGTTTCACTTAAGATAATGGAATCCAGTTCCATGCAAGTTGCTGCAAAATGCATAATTTTATTTTTTTAATGACTTGATAGTATTCCATTGTACATACATATCACATTTTCTTTACCAAGCTATTCACTGATGAACATTTTGGTTGATTCCATATCTTTATGGAATAGTACTGTGATAAACATACAAGTGCAGGTATCTTTTGATATATCAAATCCTCTGGGTTAAAGATAAAATAATGCTAAAATAGCATCTATATGTTAAATGCCCATATAAAAAATAGAAAGGACACGTTAATAACCTAACATTGCTCCTAGAGTAACTAGAAAAACAAGAATAAATGAAACCAAAAGCTGGCAGAAGAAAAGAAATGACAAAGATCACAGCAAACAAAACTAGAGACAAAAAAAGAAAAAAAAATCAACAAAAAAAAGAAAATATATGGGCAGCCAACAGACACATGAAAAAGTGCTCAGCCTCACTAATCGTCAGAGAAATGCAAATCAAAACCACACTGAAATACCACCTAACCCCAATAAGAATGGCCATCATTAATAAAACAAACAACAGCAGATGCTGGTGAGGATATGGAGAAAAGGGAATGCTTCTACACTGCTGGTGCAAATGCAATCTCTATGGATAACACTGTGACGATTTCTAAAAGAACTGTATATTGACTTCCATATGACCCAGTATTCCCCCTACTGGGGATATATCCAGAAGAACTCAAATCATCCTACAAAAAAAGATACCTGTACATGCATGTTTATTACAGCACTATTCACAGTTGCAAAAACACAGAACCAACTGTGCTGCCCATCAAAACTGGACTGAATTAAAAAACGTGGTACATATACATGATGAAATATTATGCAGCCTTAAAGAAGGACAAACATAGAACTTCGCAGCAACCTGGATGGATTTAGAGTATATAATACTCAGTGATCTATTACAGAAACAAAGAACAGAGTACCACATGTTCTCATTGATAAGTGGACCCTGAACATTTACCATAGTACTATAAGAAAGGGATTGGCAGTAGTGGGATACTGCCAGGGTGGGGGTGGGGACACAATATCAAAAAGGGTACCTGATCTCAAACCAGGTGAAGTGGGGACCAAAGGAGGGCCCAAGCTTTGCCTGTACAATGTCCACTTGTATACCTAATCCTGAATTGTACCCCACATCTTTAAAATAAAATATATACAAAAAATTTGGTTCTTCCCTATGACCCAGCGATCCCCTTACTGGGAATATACCCAGAGGAACTCAAGTCATTCTACAAAAAAAAAAAAAAAAAAAAAAAAAAAAATTCCTGTACATGCATGTCTATTGCAGCACTAAACACAATAGAAAAAGATGGCACTAACACGATGAAAATATTATGAAGCCATAAAGAAGGACAAAATTAAAGACTTTGCAGCAACTTTAATGGATTTAGGTTGTAATCTAAAGATTATAAAGAAATGATTACCACCTGTTATCACTCATATGCGGACCCCGAAAATTTATCAAAATACTGCATAAAAGGCATTGGCAGTAGTGGGACACTGTCAGGGGAGGGAGGAGGCACACAACATCAATAGGGGTACCTGATCTCAAACCAGGCAAAGTGAGGACTAAAGGGAGGCCCAAACTTCACCTGTACGATGATCACTTAGGTACCTAATTCTGCACTGTACCCCACATCTTTAAAATTTTAAAAAAGAATGAGCAGTTTGAATCAACAAACTATCTAGAGCATACAAAAAAAGAAGGTACAAATAAACAAATCAAAAATGTAAATGGAGAGATTATGACTGATACCACAGAAAAAAGAAAGATCATCAAATACTGTTATGTACAACTATATGCTCATAAACTAGAAAACCTAAAGGAAATGGAAAAAATTAGAATATTATGCAACCATAAAGAAAAGTAAAATTATGGACTTTGCAGCAACTTGGATGGTTTTAGAATCTTTAATTCTCAGTGATCTGTCACAGTAACAAAGATCTAAGTACAGCATGTATTCACTCATAAGCAAACCCTGAACATTTATCATAATACTTTAAGAAAAGGATTGGCCCCGGGCTCGGTGGCTCAGCCTGTAATCCCGTGCCTTTGGGAGGCTGAGGTGAGTGGATTGTCTGAGCCCGCGGTTTGAGACCCGCCTGGGCAACTTGGCGAGACCTCATCTCTACAATAAATAAAAAATTAGCCGGGCGTGGTAGCACGCGCCTGTAGTTCCAGCTACTGGAAGGCTGAGGTTGAAGGCTCGCCGGAGCCCAGCAGGTTGAGGCTGCAGTGGCCGGGAGCAGCCACCGAACTCCAGTCTGGGCGCCAGAGTGAGACTTCAACTCAAAAATAAAAAATAAAAAATAAAAAAAAAGAAAAGGATTGGCAGTAGTGGGACACTGTCAGGGGTGGGGGATATAACATCAATAAGGGTACTCAACCTTAAACCAGGTAAATTGAGGACCAAGGGGGGGCCCAAACTTTACCTGTATGAGGACCACTTATGTACCTAACCCAAATTGTACCCCACATCTTTAAAATAAAAAAAAGAGAAAAAAATTAAATATAAAACATGAAAGTACAAACATTCTACAAAAAAAAAAAAAAATTGGAGAACTCTCTTCTGAACAGCAGTCTAGGCAAATAATTCAAGACTAAGATCTCAAAAGCACAAGCAACAAAAACAAAAATAGACAATGGGACATAATTAAACTAAAAAACTTCTCTACAGCAAAAGAAATAATCTGTACAGTGAACAGACAACCTGAAAACAGAAGAAAATATTTTCAAACTATTCAACTAACAGGAGAATAATATCCTTGATTTACAGGGAACTCAAACAACTCAATGACAGCAACAACAAAAAGCCCTGTAAAAAGTGAGAAAGAAACATAAATAGACATTTTTAAATAGAAGACATACACATGGCCAACTAGCATATGAAAAAATGTTCATCACTAAACCTCAGAGAAAAGCAAATTATAACCACAATGAGATATCACTTTACACCAGTGAGAATAGCCATTATTGAAAAGGCAACAAATAACAGATGTTGGTGAGGATGCAGATAAAAGGAGATACTTATACTTTACATTCCTGGTAGGAATGTAAACCAGTACAACCTCTAAGGAAAAAATTACAAAGATTTCTCAAAGAGCTAAAAACAAAACTACCATTTGAACCAATAGTCCCACTACTGTTTATCCCCACAAGAAGCAAAATAATCATGCCCCTTTTAAAATTATTTGTTTTGTTTTGCTGGTTTTTTGTTTGTTTTTGCTATTAAGTTGGATGAATGTCTTTCTATAGGTTGCCTTTTCGTTTTATTGATTGTTTTCTTGCTTTTGCAGAATTTTTTTAATCTGATGCTGTCCCTTTGGTTTATTTTTGCTTTTGTTGCCCATGCTTTTGTATTACATCCTGAAAAATCACTGGCATGACCAATGTCAGAGAACTTTTTTCCTTATTTTCTTGTAGGAGTTTTACAGTTTCAGATTTTATGTTTAATATATTTTAAGTTGATTTTTTATATGTTAAAAGTTTAATTTCATTCTTTTGCAGGTGGATATCTAGCTTTTTTAACACTGTTGATGATTGAGGATACCCTTTCTCCACTGTGTATTCTTGGTACCTTTGTCAACGATTAGTTGACTGTATATGTGACTTTATTTTTGGTCTCTGTATTCTGTTCCATTGGCCTATGTATCTGTTTTTATGCCAGAATCACATACTGTTTTGATTATTATAATTTTGTTATATAATTTGAGATCAGGAGGTGTGATACCTCCAGCTTTGTTTTTGTTTTCCAAGGTTGCTTTAGCTGTTTGGAATCTTGGTTGGTTTTGTAGAAATTTTATGCCTTTGTATGTTTAAAAAACACCCACCTGAGTAAATAAAATTGTGTCCTTCTTCACTACTTACAGACTATAACTAAGGTCTTTTCCAAAATGGTTTCTTACGGAATTGATTTTAGTTATTAGATTGAGGTTACTGTAGTAATAATTTCCTTTTATTTTTGTCATACTAACTTATACAGTAAATACACAGGTATTGCACATCTAACGTACTTATCATTTTACTGTGTACTGAGAATACAGTAATAAGCAAGAGTTAGCTCTCAGTTTTGACAAAGGCCTTTTGTCATGAAGAATCAAAACCATACAAAAACAAACAAACAAATAAAAATAAACAATGTACTTGAAGAGAGAGAGGGCTAGAGAGGGAGAGAGAGAAGGAGAGAGAGAAAGAGAGGGAGAGAGAGAGTTGGAGAGAAAGGGAAAGAGCGAGACCTAATAAGAAGCAATAAGAGTGAGAAGAAGCCGGGCTCGGTGGCTCAGCCTGTAAACCAGCGCCTTTGGGAGGCTGAGGTGAATGGATTGCCTGAGCCCGCGGGTTCTAGACCTGCCTGGGCAACTTGGCGAGACCTCATCTCTACAATAAATCAAAAAGTAGCCGGGCGTTGTAGCGCGCGCCTGTAGTTATAGCTACTCCGAAGGCTGAGGCAGAAGGATCGCCGGAGCCCAACAGGTTGAGGCTGCGGTGGCCGGGAGCGCACTGCACTGCAGTCTGGGCAACAGAGTGAGACTCTAACTCAAAAAAAAAAGAGTGAGAAGAAGAGTAGACAAAGTATTTTACCAAGGAAAGTCAAGCTCTAGAAAATTGTTTGGAACATTGTGAAGCTCACATGATGGAAGTTCCAGGGAATATGGGTTGTGTGAGACAGAATGAGATCATAAATGGATTTTAGATGACTCAAGTTGGATAACAAAGAGACATTGAAGCAAGTTGGGGAGAAAAACATTGCATGACCCAGTTTAGATGGTTTTCTCCTTCAACTTTTATGTGAAGGGAGGAACTTGGGGATCTCTTTTATGAACTGTCAGCTGCATTGTATAGAAGAGGACTTGATAGGGTCAGAAAAATTCAGCTAGCATTTTCAATATAATATTCCAACATAACTCCTCAGCCTAGTACTTGCTGGAATAAAGTATTTAACATTAATGAACCTGACTTACGGTTTTGTTATTAAAAATTTCTGTGCTTTGCTGCCTTTGAAATCTTATTTATCTTTCAAGATCCTGCCTTCATTTTTCTGTAGAGAGAATAATCTGCTCTTACTCTGTTCAATACATACATATACACAAATATATATAATAAAGCTAAAGTTATTCATGCATGTATGTGTGTTTAATTTTATTTTTTCTCAACTCTTAGAATAAAGGAATCTTGCCTCACAATTCTATAAATTCTTCCGTACCAAAAGCAGTGGCTTATGTATTTTGTTGGTTCTTTTTTTTTTTTAAATCAGAAGTTAGATAGAATATATAATGGCATGCTAATGGGTAAATACATTTTATTTAAGATATTATTTATATAGAACAGAGTTTGCATTGGTCAATCTCAGATTGGGGGTATTCCTTTCCTTAGTACTTAGCTCTGTGTCATAGAGAACAAACAAAGCGTTCCATGCAACAAATAGCCAAAAATGCCATTGTATTCTGAGCAATTTTTAAAAAATGTGCTACTTCCCAATTAAATTGCTAACTCCTTACTCAGTGGACATTTTGCCTTTGTGAGAATACCAAAATAGTGTATGAAAAATTATTATGTAAACTAACAGAAAATTTTTTTTCATTTTTTTCCTAAGAATCCTTATATTTATGTATTGGGGGATATAATATGATTGTCGTATGGAACCAATAAATAACACTCTTGCAACTCAGCTGAGTTCAAAACAAGCTGGAAGTCAGTTTCGCCAAATATAGAAGTCAAGCCATTAGCTTTATTAATGATATTGGCGATATTAAGAAAAGTGGCTTATAATATTTGTAGTATTTATTCACTGATTTGTATGTGCTTTCATGCCTGCCAGACAGGGTCATCACTCTTACCACATAGTAAATATCCAAGAAGAACATATGCTTTTCTGTCCACAGACAGGATCCAGAAAGAAAAAGAGGGAGAAGTTCAGTTGAACATGTTCAGATTCTTCTTTCACATTCACCAAGATCCAAAGGTCTTTCATCTCCTCTCCATGGAAGCTGAAGAGATAGTAAAAAGTTCTTGAATTGATATCTATATCTTTATCTATACCTATACATTTTTCTAAGTCTATTTCTAAATCTCTGGATGTATATTTACATCTATACCCAAATCAATACTTATCTAACTCTACCTTTCAACATCCATTTTCTATTTACATAAACTTTATATTTCTTTCCTTATCAATCAGTCTGATTTTATGATTAAATCTCATGAACTGCCATCCTGTATTAAATGTTTATTTTATTTTTTAATTATTATTTATTATAGAGATGTGTGGTACAATTCAGGGTTGGGTGTATAAACATTGATCATGCAGGTACCCTTGTTGATGAGGTATGACCCTCCCTCCCCTAGCAGTTTCCTTCAACTGCCAATCCAGTATGGCAATTTCTGAAATAAATTGACCTTCCATATCACCCAGCAATTCCATTATTGGGAATATACCCGGAGGAACTCAAATTATTCTATGAAAAATATATCTGCACACATATGTTTGTTGCAGTTCTATTCACAATAACAAAAACATGGAACCAACAATGTTGCCCATTGAAGCTGGACTGAATTTTAAAAATGTGGTACATATACACAATAGAATATTATGCAGCCATAAAAAAGGAAAAATATATGGACTTTGCAGCAACTTGAATGGATTTGGGGTCGATCATACTCTGTATTAACTTTTAAGATTCTGTATTAGATATCTTCTGGGACACATTTGTCATGGAATGTTCTGTTCAAAACCTTGGAAGTAGTAAGTAGGAATCAATCATGTCCCTAAATTCTATATAGATCCAAAATTATTTAAAGTCATTTACTGAATGTAGCATATCTTTACTGATTGAATGTATGTAACCTGAAGTAAAGTTTTAATCCAGGCTAGCTTCTCCGTCTTGACACGCATGCTTTTAGACTTTCCCCAAATATCAATTGATATGTGTTTAAGACATAAAGTTAGTAGAATGCTAGCAAAAGGAAAACATAGTCATGGAATAACTGATATATTTGGGGAAATCATGGAGACAACAGTGGAATTATGGGTCAAACAATCCAAATTCACTATTTTAAATATAGTTCCTGTCTTTTTTATTTTTTCACTCTAATTGATTATTTAAAAAAATAATCATTTCTACAAGTAACTTCAAAGATGAAAGTTTTTGAGATTATCTCCAGAAATTTTAAGGGCAACTTAAATTTTTTATATTATGTAGTGCTACTCCTTTATTAGAAACAAAAATAAATATAAAAATAATATAACTAAGCGGGAGAAGAACTTAAATGTGCCCACTGGTGATAGTCATACCAAATAAATAACAAAGTGGCAGCACAAAATTTTATTATTTTAACACACCATCAGTGTGAATTAATACAGATTTAATATTCCACTAAATAGGACCATATTTATTGTGGCATTACAGCACACATTATACTTCAATAATCTGTAAAAATTCAAATGAATTATTCACACTTTGGCCTTGTCTTAATGCAGATGAAGTAAACATTTATTATCTTTTTGCTTAAATACATAGTTTTCATATAAACTGAAAATTATACATATACAATAGGTATGCAAGCTTATAATATGAATCTTTCAAATGTGAATTTCATTGGAAACATGTCATCTACAAAAGATTCATCTATAAATATTCTTTCATAATAAACAAACTGAAAGAGGTTCTTTTTTGTTGAAATAATGCACTGTTGTTGGCAAGCCACCAGGAAAAGTAGACATTTGGAAATAAAGAGTGGGAATAAAAAGGTATATAACTGTTGAATCATTTTATCCCTTGATAGAAAATGATCTAGATTATTGAAATTCTAAGTATCAGAGATCACTTTCTGAAAACAAATCACTGAAAAATATTGCACAATTATTTCAAAGAACTATCAAAGATATCTTACATTTTCAATTTTCAAAGCCTAGGACAGAAAAAATAATCAAATTGTTTCTCCACATATTTGTTTACTACATATTTCCATTTCATTACATTTCTACTGTTTTTATACAACATTTTTCTTTGACTTACAATATTCTGGAACCATCTAATTCAGTAGTGGGTGTTATGCTATGTGCTTAATTGCTAGTTCTGCCTCTTGACATATTTTTTCTCTTCTCTCTTCTGATACTTTGTTTTCCAATATAGGTAATTTAATAGGCAGGAGTCTATTTTTTAAGCCAAAAGTATATTATTTTTAGAAGAAAGAGGTGGGCATCACTGAATTTGATATTGCTTTTCTTCTTTGTCAAATTTTCACTGCTGTGTAATTGCTTTATATTGTGTGCATTTGAACCATGTGACATGTATGAAAATTACTAAGTAGCATTGCAGATTTAACTAGTTAACCTTTACCAGTGAATGAGCAATGCGATTTTATTAAGCTTTCCTTGTACACAATAACAATTGACCTTTGGAATTCTGTGTCCATACCATACTAACTGATCTGGGTTTCCAATACAAATTTAAAGCATCTCTCATGTGTAACTAAAGGAGAAACATGGCAGTGTGAATAAAACAACTTTTATTAGAGTTAATTATTTGACAAGATGAATTTCTGAAAGTCCCAAATAATCTGTAATGTGAACATCTGGATTTTAAAAGGACATTGTTTTTCATTTGGATACATCTTTCTGCTTTGCTGGTGGTCGTGATGGCATTTGAGTAGAGAAAAAGCAGGAGAGAAAGGGACATACAAGAAAGACATTTTATAGCTTTTAAGATTCAAGGACTTAATGTTTAGTTTTTGAAAAGTGCTGCTGAACTATATGATGTTTGCATTATTTCTGAGGCAACCGATTCATTGGGTGAATTTAATAAAGCAATAAATATTCATAATTTACAGTGTTCTAGATATTCTGTATCTAGACTCTTAGAATGGAAATGTTCAATCTTTGTCATTTGTGAGTTGAATTGCAAGAGGAAGACAAATATACATTGAATGTTGCAATTTATCTGGGAAAGCAATGTAGATATTTCAGTGAGAACAGAGAACTCCAGTTCTACCTTCAGAGTTGAGTAGAAGTCAGGAAAGACATCTACTTCGTGGATGTGAGCATTTGGTGTCTGTCAGCAGTATGTTAGGAAAAGCTAATATCAACTTAAATAACAAATATATAAAGACTTTCTAAATGAAAAAAATATTTATTTGGCAACAGGGCATCATGGTGAGAATATACATGCTGTAGTAAACTATTTTTCTATTCAGGGAAGTGAAGGAAGACATAGGGTTTTTAAAGGAAAAAAAAAAGACAAGGATTACATAATTGTTTTGAAATTATCCTTGACTACAAAAATCAATAACAAGGGTGACAACAGCCTGAGGCTAGACAGGTAGTTGTTCAGCAGATGCCCTTGCAGAAGTATTGATTGTGCAAATTTGTAACAGTCTTTGTGCAAGATTGTGGTTTTTGCAGTTTTTTGTATTAGTTTTGTTATCAGGTCTACAAGTAAGAGGCAGGTGTTCTATATGCCCCAGCTATATCAACTATTTAAAAAATAACCTTGCTCTTTTAGCACTTACAATTTGGAATAGAGATTAAACATAATGAATAAATCAACTATATCATACAGTCATGGCTCTATTGGTCAGAGGTTTTGGTTGTTGTTTAACACAAGTGACTTCATTTTGATTCTGAACACTTTTACACTAAAAAATGTAAAACTTCTACACCAAAAACCCTGAACAATATCACTCCTCTCCATTTCAGTGATGATAAAGCAAGAAGTTTATTTATTTCACATATACACATCTAGGGCAGGTGTTCTTATACCAGGGCAGTTTCATTCATCCAATCATTCTGATATCCAGACTGAGGGTCACTTGGAATATTTAAGGCATGTGTTCCAACGTAACCCCAGGAACAGTTGTTCCCATCAATTAAAGGAAAAGACATAGAGGAGTCCTTGTAGAAGGATTTATAGCCAGACCTAGAAGTGACACAGGTTTCTTCTTCTCAAAGAATTTAGAGAGTACTTTACAATACCACACTTAACTGCAGTAGAGGCCAAAAGATCTTGAGAAAAGGAAACTAGATTTGGGGGACTACTGATGAGGTTTGCCATAGGAAATATTTCAAATAAACAGAGGAATAACATGCTCAAAGGCTCTTGAGTTTGAGCATAACTGGCCATAAGCAAGCATAAGCAAATTTAAAAGGACAGAAGTTTTACCATGCACCTTTTTGGACCACAGTGGAATAAAAATAAACATTAACGCCAACAAGGTCCCCACAAAACCCACAAAGACTTGGATACTAAACAGCATGATACTAAGCAACTCCCGGGTCAATGATGAAATCAAAACAGAGATAAAAAATTACCTGGAAACAAATGAAAATGAAGAAACTTCTTACCAATACCTCTGGGATGCCATGAAAGTAGTTCTACAAGGGGAATTTATAATTAGCTATTTCAACACTGTACACATTGGACTATTAGCTTCCAAGAAAAGACTGAATGAACATCCAGGCTCCAGGAAAAACAGATAGTCCAAACAACAGAAACTAATAAGCAATCTATTCAGGACATTGTCATTGGAAGTAATCAGTGCCAACCATTTTTCACCCTGTGGCATACTGCTTAATTTTCAAATTCCTAAGTGTAGAGACTGAGAGCTGTAGCTTGGATCTTCCACCTGTATCTCAGCCTGTAGCATTCAGAGGATCTTCTCTGACAGTTCTGATAAGAATGTTATCACTTGGGTATAGTAGCTCCCCAAGGGAAAAGCAGGATGCTGATATTAAAAGAAAGGGAGAGAGATACTAGAAAGGTAAAACCAGTAGATTATCACTACCGCATTTATCTTAATTTTAACTTTGTTTCCAAATGAAGAGCTAATTATCCTAACACCTGTTATCAAATATTCCATCTTCTTTCTATTAAATTAAAATACTACCTTTCTTTTCTTTTCTTTTTTTTTTTTTTTTTTTTTTTGAGTTGGAGTCTCACTGCATCACCCAGGCTGGACTACGGTGGCACACTCACAGTCACCCCAGCATCCACCAGCTTGGCTTAGGTGATTCTTCCACCTCAGTCTTCCAAGTAGCCAGAACTACAGGTGCATGCTACCTCACCTGGTTAATTTATATGTTTGTTTTTAATGTATTGTAGAGATGAGGTCTTGCCAAGTTGCCCAGACTGTTCTTGAACCCATGGGTTCAGGCAATCTCTTCACCTCAGCCTCCCAAAGTGCTGGGATTACAGGCTTGAGCCACCATGCCTGGCTAAAATACTACCTTTCATATAAGTTAAATTATTTTACACACATGAGTTTGATTCTGGACTTGCTGTTGTGTTCCACTGATAAATGTGTCCATTGTGTTCCATCGGTATGTTTATTCATAGAACACATACACATATACATTTACATAATAAATAATTATATAAAGAAGGTAACCACCATTAGTGTCAAGAAATATAACATTATCAACTATCCCATATATTTACACAGACCTGTGTGCCCCTTCCTAATCTCTCCATCTTTTGTTCCTGAGATGATGCCTACTCTCCAGACATCTTAAATAATCCCTAAATAATGTAGCTAATGTAATTTTTGCATTTTATATAAGTTAAATTACATGATCCATATTATTCTCTGTGCATTCTCTTTCATCCAACAATTTGTTTATGTGGTTTATCCATATTGCATGTGACTTTACCTTATTCATTTTTAAATGTACATTTAAAACGTTTAACATAAATCATATAATTCAAAATAAATATTAGAAATTTTTTTTTTAGGTGTTTTGTTTTGTTTGTTTGTTTTCTTTTTTCTTTTTTTATTCAATATTTTTTATTATGATATTGTGGGGTACAGTTAAGGGTTAGGTATACAAATATGCTTCGTTCAGGCACCCTCGTTGATAAGAGGTGTCTCCCCATCCTCAGACAGATATTTACTACCATGAATCCCATCTCCTTACCCCTCTTCCCCTATAGTTTCCCACCACTGTCAGTCATTTTCTTGTGGTAATACGTTGGATGATCAAGGTCTACTATATGAGTGAGAACACGTGATACTCAGTTCTTTGTTTCTGTGAGAGGTCACTCAGTATTATAGACTCTAGTTCCATTCAGGTTGCTGCGAAATTCATGATTTTGTTCTTTTTTATGGCTGCGTAGTATTCCATTGTGTATATGTACCACATTTT
>CAUYQG010000979.1:0-14347 GCA_963574415.1 Tarsius wallacei
ATCTTCCTAACCAAAGAAGTCAAAGACCTTTACAATGAAAACTACAAAACACTGCTCAAAAAAATCAAAGATGACAAAAACAAATGAAAAAATATTCCATGCTCATGAATGGGAAGAATCAACATTGTTAAGGTATTCATCTTACCCAAGGCAATCCACAGATTTAACACAATACCCATTAAATTACCAGCAGCATTCTTCTCAGACCTGGAAACAACAATACAGAATTTTATATGGAAACAAATGACCATCAACAGCCAAAACAATCCTCAGGAAGGAAAAAAAAACAGCAGGAGGCACCTTGCTCCCAGACTTTAAACTTTATTATAAAGCTACAGTAATCAAAACAACCTGATATTGGTAAAAGAACAGGCATACAGACCAATGGAACATGATAGGAATTCCAGAAGCAAAGTCTCAAATCCTCAACCAACTCTTCTTTGACAAAGCCTCCAACAACAACCACTGGGGAGAGGAGAACCTATTCACTTAATGGTGCTGGGAAAACCAGCTGACCACATGCGGAAGGTTGAAACAGGACCCCTACTTATCATCATACACAAAATTTAACTCTAAATAGATCAAACACCTAAACGTGAAACCTCAAACTATAAGAATCTTAGAAAACGCAGGAGACACCATCATGGAAATTGGAACTGGCAACCAATGCCTGATCAAAACTGAAGTGTCCATATTATAAGAGATAAGATAGACAAGTGGGACCTCATCAAACTGACAAACTTCTGCAAAGCAAAAGAAACCATTAAGAGAGCAGGGAAGCAGCCCACAGAATGGGAAAAATATTTGCCAACTATATATCTGACAAAACCCTAACATCTAGGATTTACATGGAACTCAAACATGCCGAAAGGAAAAATACAAACAGTCCCATTAAAAATTGGGCAAAAGACATGAATAGACACTTCTCAAAAGAAGATATATGGGCAGCCACAGACACATGAAAAAGTGCTCAGCCTCACTCATCATCAGAGAAATGCAAATCAAAACCACATTGAAATACCACTAACCCCTGTAAGAAATGGCCATAATTAATAAAACAAACAACAGATGCTGGCAGGAATGAGGAGAAAAGGGAATTATTCTACAGTGATGTTGGGAATGTAAACTAGTGCAACTTCTTTGGAAGGCGATTTCTGAAAGAACTAGAAATTGACTTTCCATATGACCCAGCAATTCCTCTTTTGAGAATATACCCAGAGGAACTCAAGTCATTCTACCAGGAAGATACTTGCACACGCATGTTTGTTGCAGCTCTATTCACAATAGCAAAAACATGGAACCAACCATGCTGCCCATCAAAACTGGACTGGATTTTTTAAAATGTGGTACATATACATAATGGAATATTATACAGTCATAAAGACAAACATATGGACTTCGTAGCAACCTGGATGAATTTAGAGTTGATTATACTCAATGTTCTATCACAGAAGCAAAGAACAGAGTACCATATGTTCTCACTCATAAGCAGACCTTGAACAATTATCATAATACTATAAGAAAGGAATTAGCAGCAGTTGGAAACTGCCAAGGGAGCAGGGCGTGGGATTGTCAATTGAGGAAAACTGCCAAGAGAGTGATGGGCACACCTCATCAACAAGGGAACATTGGTATACCTAACCCTGAGTTGTACCCCACATCTTTAAAATAAAAAATATATATATTTATGTATATATATCACAAAAGAATGTAAAAATTATAGTCTCACAAAGGCCTTTGTAACACAAAATATACTGCCAAAACATCTGCCCAGTACCTGCCTGTCCAAACTTGGATTGATATCACACCTGTTATTAATTTTTGTAGCCAAAGTTAATTATCTCAAAACAATGATGTAATCCTTATTTTTTCTTAAAAATCTTTGTCTTTCTTTGCTTCCCTGAATATACATATAATTTACTATGGCACACGTATTCCCATTGAAATGCCCTGTTCCTGAATGAATATCACATTTATTTTGGAGAGCCTCTCTCTCTTTGTTATTTTGGTTGATATAAATGGGGTCCAAAGTGAGACTTAGAACAAAATTGCTATCAGGAGGAACTGGCATTTCCTAGAACCTGTGTGATGTAACCACTCGAGTCATTTGCGCTGTTCATTTCCATAGCCCTCTTTTCTTCCTTTCTCTTTGGGGTAGAGGCTCTTGACTTTATTTGGCAGCAGATTTGGATGACGCCATCTTGATTAAGGACCTCTTGAATTAATAAACACCTTTCCACTTCCTGTTAAGACCTTTCTAGTAAAAACACACACACACACACACACACACACACAAAACAGGTACCCTTGTTTCTACAGAATTTGTGCTCTTCTTGTGAAGCATGTCTTTTCTGGTGAATTCACTTTTGGTCTAAGTGCCTACTTCAATATTTTGTTTGATCTGAACACCCGGGTTAAAATTTTGGTGGACAGTATGATTTGGGTTTAGTTATGTGCATTTGGCTCTTTTTCTCTTGCTTGTTTCTGATAATCTACTTAGAGCAAAAATAAACATTCTGAATGGTGGATTCAGGAGGGCTAACTAAAAATCACTAGATCAGTCACCATCTAAATACTTACCACAATATCTGACAGAATTTATAGAATTTCATTTTCCCTCCAGCAATTACTGAATGAGGTTCTCGAATTTTAATGCATACCAAGTTTGCTAGCACTCCTGCTCTCTATATATCATTGCCTATTCTCATGCATATTTTGAAACTGATGAACAAATTACACCAAGGAAAATTCAGAGTAAAATGCTCATTATTTGAACTCTCTAAAAAGCCCTGCAACCATAGACCTAACATGTAAAGGTTTTAAGTTTTCTGTCTATCTTTATTTTTTTTCTGCCTACTTTGAATCTGCCAACTTTTTCACTGGTATTGAGATAAAATTCACAGCTTATGGCATTCCAGTCAAATGAATGGCTTTACAAATTAAAACAGCCCCGTAGTAGCCAACAACCTTTTGAAAGTCTACACCTTTTGAAAACATAAATTTAGGCTTGCCCGACCAACAATTGCTAAAAGTGCTGGGATAGTTAATTGAAGAATTAATAATCTTTTTTTTTAAAAAAAGAGCACTGCATAAATGTTTATAAAAGTTAGACTCTCAGATTAAGTAATCTTGAGCTTAGAGCAATAAGATAAAATATATTTATCTGGTGCAAAAATTGCTTTGCTTGCCACATAGGAACCAAAAAAGCAAAAGCAAAAAAAACAAATAAACAAAGCTGTAATTTGCTTCCTCACGTGCACTGACTCTTCAAGCAAGCTAGATTAGCAAACAAAAGATAGATGGTTACTAAAATTCAAGTCTACTGTGAGATTTTTAGCTTTCTTATACAATTCAGTCAGTCCTCCCTAAAATGTAAACAACAAAAATTTTACCCTAAACTTATTTAAAACTGGAAAAAAGATAAACAGAGGCTTTTAAACATCAAACTGCCGTGAAATCTACTTTACACAAAATTTTGGTGCATTAGCCTTCATTAGATTACCTACAGGGGCAAATAAAGTTTAACCATAAGAACAAGGTCTCATTTGTCAGAAATACAACTTGGATCCAACTATCTTTTTAATTTTTAATTTTTATTTATTACTATTATTTTTAGAGATACAGTCTTGCTATATTGCTCAGGCTAAACTTGAGCTATTGGACTTAAGGCAGACTCCCACCTCGGCCTCCCTAGTGGCTGAGACTACAGGAATGTCCCACTGAGCCCAGTTTTGGGATCTGACTGTCTTTTGTAAACCAGTGAGTTTACAAGTTTTACTCTCTCATGACTGAAATTCCAACATAAAAGCTATGACAGCTTTGTGTGTATGTATATGTGTTCATCCATATGTACTTGTATTATGTCATATGTTGTATCTACATGGTAAAATCTGGAGTAGCTGGTCAGAAATTCCTTAAGCAACTTTATTCAGGTTGTCTTATATAAATGAATGTTCATACAACATGTGTAGTAATTACCCTAGATGTCATTTAGTTCACGTGACTTAAGCAAATCTTTAATTAAAAAGATGGTTTTAACATAATTGATAAAATAAAAATAGAAATGTCTTGAAATTTGTCATTTTTTCCTGCATTTACTGATCAGACCGTTTTATATTTATTTCTCATTGATGTTTTAAGGTGTCATGGTTTAACACAAAGGTTGTAAAACAAAAACCCAGCCTAAAACAGAATGGTTTTTGTTTGTGTCATTCTTTGGTAAGTAAGACTTATTTAATACTGTTGGTTTAACAAAAAGAGCTGTAAGTTTTGCATTACTGGAAAAATACTCATATCTTTAATTTTAAGGTCCTTACATGGCTGAACATCTAATATTTACAGGCTATACAAATTGTTAACAAGAAAACAACCTGGAATGATTGCTAGCTTTGTCTAATATTTCAGTTTTCATAAACAATCTAGATAAATTGTTAAAATTAAGTAAACAGGCAAATGTAAAAAGGTAAATGTTTATAAATGTGTTTTTCATGTAGTTGGAATACTTACAGTTGTGTTATGTGAAATTAAATGATAGATACTCATTAAATATCTGGGTAATTTCCAAATAAGATAAAAAGTAAAACATAAATTGCTAAACAAAAATATAAGCCTGTTCTTGGCTTCCTAAACTTTATATTAATACACATGGATATTATATTATGAGGAAATACATTTTTTAAATTATAAAATGGTTCTCATTTCTATAATGACGATATGTGACAGACAGTACAAAACTGTTTGCTCCCTAGGATTTCACTAGGAGTTAAGGCTCCTGACAGTTAAAATTCTAATTAATATATAGAATTCTATATATAAAGTGTGCCTCAAAAATATGTATGCATGATTTAAAAATTATCAGAAAGGCATAAAAATGTTTTTATTGAAAAAAAGAATAATTTCATCTAATTTGGAAGTTATTTAAAGGTCGTTTTAAAATATGGACTTAGTTAAGCATAAGCAAATTTCATAAGATTGAAATTATGCCATGCACCTTCTCAGATCACAGTGGAATAAAAATAAATATTGACACCAACAAAGTTCCCCCAAAACACACAAACATGGGCACTAAAAACATGATGCTAAGCAGCTCCTGGGTCAACAAGATTAAAAGATACCAGGAAACAAATGAAAATGAAGGAACATCTTACCAAAATCTCAGGGTATAAAATAAATGTGCAAAAGACAACTGCATTTCTTTATACCAGTAATAAACAATCAGAAACCCAAATAAAAAGCACAATCCCATTCACAATACCCCACAAAAAAATGAAATATGTTGGCATCTTCCTAACCAGAGATGTGAAAGACATTTACAATGAAAACTACAAACCACTGCTCAAAGAAATAAAAGATGACACAAATAAGTGGAAAAATATTCCATGCTCATGGACTGGAAGAATCAACATTGTGAAGATGTCAAGGTATTTCATTTTTTTGTGGCTATTGAGAATGGAATTGAGCTTTTAATTTGGGTTTCTGTTGGTTTATTATTGGTATATAGAAATGTGATTGTCTTTTGCACATTTTTTTATTCCCTGAGGCTTTGCCAAAGTCCTTTGCAAGGAGGTTTTTGACAGATTCTCTTGGGTTTTCAAGGTATACGATCATGTCATCTGCAAAGAGAGATAACTTGACTTCCTTTTTTCCTATTTGGAGACCCCTGATCACCTTTTCTTCTCTGATTGCTCAGGCTAGGACTTCCAAAACCATGTGGAACAGGAGGGATGAGAGTGGGCATCCTTGTCTTGTCCCAGTTTTCAGGGGAAATGATTATAATTTCTGTCTCTTTAGCAGTATACTGGCTGTTGGTTTCTCATAGATGGCTCTTACAATTTTGAGGTATGTTCCATCTATGCTTAGATGTTCGAGGGTTTTTATCAAGAAGGGGTGTTGGATTTGATCAAAAGCTTTTTCTGCATCTAGCAATATAATCATGTGGCTTTTGCTTTTATGTATTTTGATGTATTTAATTACTTTTATGGTCTTATGAATGTTGAACCAGACTTGCATCCTGGGGATGAAGCTTACTTGGTCGTGGTGGATTTTTTTTGAGATGTATTGTTGAATCCAGTTTGCTAGGATCTTGTTGAGAATTTTAGCCTTTATGTTTATCAAGGATATTGGCCTGTAGTTCTCTTTCCTTTGGGTCTTTACCTGGCTTGAGTATCAATGTGATGTTAGCTCCATAAAATGATTTGGGGAGAGTTCCATCTTTCTCAATCACCTGTAATACTTTCAGTAGGATTGGTATCAGTTCCTCCTTGTATGATTTGTATAATTCTGCTGGAAAGTCTTCTGGTCCAGGGCTTTTTATTGTAGGTAGTTTTCTTATGACATAATCAATTTCCTGGATTGTTATTGGTCTATTTAGAGTCTCAATTTCTTCTTATTTCAACCTGGGGGGGGGGGTTGTGTGATGTCAGGAAGTCCTCCATTTCTTTTAGGTTTCAAGTTTGTTTCTTTACAAGTGTACGTAGTTGTCTCTAATATTCTTTAAAATTTCTTCAGGGTCAGATGTGACTTCATCTTTTGTGTTTCTGATTGTGTTTATTTGGGCTTTTTCTCCTTTTTCTTGGTCAATCTCGCTAGGGGACCCTCAATCTTGTTTATCCGTTCAAATAATCAGCTTTTGTTTCATTTATTTTTTGTATTATCTTTTTGCCTTCTATGTCCTGGCTTTGGGCTTTTATTTTGGTGATCTTGATTCTTCTGCTCAAGTTAGGGTTTTAATGATCTTGCTTTTCCAACTTCCTCAGGTGACTTGTTAGGCTGTTAACTTGTGATCTTTCCATTTTCTTCATGTGCTTTTGTAGAGATATGAATTCCCCTCTTATTACTGTTTTCATGGCATCCCAAAGATTTTGGTAAGATATTTCTTCATTTTCATTTGTTTCCAGGTGTCTTTTAATGTCTGTTTTGATTTCCATGTTGACCCAGGAGTTGCTTAGCATCATGCTGTTTAGTTTCCATGTCTTTGTGGGTTTTGGGGGAACTTTGTTGGTGTTGGTATTTATTTTTATTACACTGTGGTCTGTTAAGATGCATGGCAAATTTTCAGTCCTATGAAATTTGTTTATGCTTGATTTATGGCCAAGGATATGGTCGATTTTAGCATATGTTCCATGTGGTGATGAGTAGAATATATATTCTGTGGTTGTTTTGTGGAGTGTTCGGTAGGTAGCAATTTAAGTATATTTGGTCAATAGTCAGATTGAGGTTCCAGATCTCCTTGCTGATTTTTTGTCCTGATTTGTCTAGAGTTGTGAGTGGGGTATTAAAGTTCCCAGCTATGATAATGTTAGAGTCAATATCTTTTTTAAGTTTGCCTAGAATCTGCTTTATGAAAATTGGTGCTCCTATGTTGGGTACATATATGTTTAGGATGGATATTTCTTGTTGGTGGATTGAATCTTTTATCATTATATAGTGACCTTATGTATCTTTTAAAATTTTGATTGCTTGAATGGTATTTTGTTCGAAATTAAGATCACAACTCTTGCTTTATTTGTGTTCAGTTCACCTGAAATTTTGCTTCCCATCCTCTTACTTTGAGTCCATGAGTGTTCTTTCAGGTGAGATGAGTCTGTTGGAGACAATATATTGTTGCCTTATGACATTTTATTCATTTTGCCATTCTTTGTCTTTTCAGTGGTGCATTTAGTCCATTCACATTCAGGCTAATTACTGAAATGTGAAAGTTTATTCCTGCCATGAGGATCTTACAGAATTGTTTTTGTTCCCATTTGTTTGTTGTTTTCTTTTGATTTCTGGGTTGATTCATGTGTGTTTTCGATCTTTTCCCTTTTCTTTGTTGTTCTTTTTTCCCATTTCTCTGTGTTTAATACTTTCTTAAATGTTTCTTGTAGAGCTGGTCTAGAGGCAGTGTAAGCTCTTAGGGATTGAATGTCTGGGAAATATTTTAATTCTCCCTGACTGAGGAAGTTTAGCTTAGCTGGGTAGGTTACTCTTGGTTGAAATTGTTTATCTTTGAGAACTTTGAAGATTGGGCTCCAAGCTCTCCTGGCCTGAAGTGTTTCTGTAGATAAATCTGCTGCTATTCTAATTGGTTCCCTGGTAGTTAATCTCAACTTTTTCTCTTGCTGCCTTTAGGATTTTTTCTTTATACCTACTTTGTTTAGGTGAATTACTATGTATCTAGGAGTTGGTTTTCTCATTTGTTGTATTGCAAGGGTTCTCTGAATCTCTTGCATTTGAATTTTCACATCACTGATGAGATGAGGAAAGTTTTCTTGAATAATTTCATGGACTGTTTTTCAGGGTGGTCTCTGTCTCTCTTTCTGCCTCTGGAAGTCCAGTTACTCTTAGGTTCAGCCTCTTGAAATAATCGCTAATCTCTTGAAAGCTTTTTCTGTCTTTTTAAGCTTCTTTTCTATGTTTTTGATAGTTTGGGTTAGTTCTATATTTTAGTCCTTAAGCTCTGAGATTCTTTCTTCTGCTTGGCTAATTCTGCTTTCCATGCTTAGTTTGTTATTTATTTCAATCACAGTTCTTTACTGCTGTTATCTTAATTATCAGCTGCTTCTTATTTTCCTCTTGTCTTTCCTTCATTCTTTTTATTCTCTCTATTAGTGTCTTGATGTCTGGGTTTGTAGTATGTGACCAGTCATTCTGCGGGCTCTTCATTGTTCGTGTTCTGAGGTCTGTTTTCTCTGTGTCTGACTTCCCAGGGGTCTGTGTGATACCTGTATTATTCTTTTGGTTTTTCTTCATTTGTTATATTTTCCTCCCCGCTTTTTTCTTTTCCTCCGTCTTCTTTAATTCTGTTGTTCAGAGATGGTGGGGTAGCTTTTACTTCTGTTTGCTCAATCTCCTATTCTATCTTGTGTGGATCCTCTAGTTTTGTTCAATTCTGAAGCTGTACTGTGGGTTGGGGGATGTACTTTTTTGCAGTTTTGAGATTTAATTCAGGGGGGAGCTGTGATTCATGATCTAGCTGCAGATCCCAGTATCCACTGACAGGTGTATGGGTACCCTGAAATCCAGTTCCCACTGCTTTGCAATCTGTCCATGCAGTGGGCGTATAGGTTTGCTCCCTGAAAGCAAAAAAGGTATGAAAAAGGAAAGACAAGAGGAGTGGGGGGGAGAAGAGGAAGGTGGAGAGAGAGAAGAGTAAGAGGTAAAACAGACAAGTGTACTGACTAACAAATGAAAGAGACACATAGATGGGAAAGAGTAAAGAAAAAACTAAACAAAAAACCAACAAAAATGAGCAAATCAAACAGAAAAAGAACAAAAATAAAAAATGAAAATATAAACAAGGAACCAAGCTTGCTCTGAGATCGTTCCTGCAAGTCCAATGTCCTTTTAGCACTGTTTTCTAGCTCTTATCAAAGGTTGGTGGGGTTGCTTACAGCTATGGTCAGATGCCCCAGGACTGCTGTGGAAGGTGAGTGGATCAGATCTGTTCTCAGCCGGCTTGCTGCCTGTCCAGTCTTCCACTCATATATGACCTGTCTTTGTATGATCTAGCATTAGGGAGGGGCTTCTGTCTCTCTCAGTTTGATGAAATTACCTTAGGTCCCAAATTGGAGGCTGGGCGGAGCTCGGTGGGGAAATGCAGATCTCTGCCTGTTCCTGGGACAGGGAAAATGGCTGCGGTCAATGTTTACCCTCCATGCATGGGTCTCCTCCCTGTGAGGCAGCCAGGTGCTGCTCATGGCTTGAAGTGGCACAAGGCAGTGTGGGGCAGGGTGGTGCAGTGCAGCCAGTGAGGTAACCTGGAACTCCGCGGGACTGGGAGCCGAGGGCCAGTCTGGGCAGTGGCATGTTGGACCTGGGACTTCCAGCCCATGGGCAGGCACGGCTGGCTGAGGAGAAGGCTGGCAGCAGCAGCATCCACCCAGGGGAAGAGAGTCTTTATGGACACTCGCCTTTGGAGAGACTCTCACAGTCCTACCTGTCCTGCCACCATCTTGCCAGAAATCCCCCAATCTTTTGTTAACAGTAGAATTTTGCTGTAAATATTATAACAAAGGTGCAAACAAAAGTTCTATGTTAGGTAAGACATAAAGTACAGGAGAAATTTGAGATGAGGCTATAAAATTATTTGAGGTCATATTGTGAAGGGTTTTGAATATCAAAGTATGATATTTCCTCCATTTCTAAATAGTGGGACATTGTTGAATATTTTTGGACAAAACAGTGATGTGGCTACAATCAGGAAGATTCATCTAGTAACAATATATTGGGTATATCATAAAAATATAAGAGACAACTGGCAAAGACCAGTAAGGAGAAAAGTATAGTGGTACAGACATGAGATGATGAGGGACTGAATCAGGTAGTGAGGTGGTTGTTGCAGGAGGCAACACTGTAAGGTAGATGCTACAGACCATAGATTAATCTTCTCCATTGGGTGGCCTTATTTTTCTTTAACTAGAGGAATACTGAATACATTTTGCTGTTTCAGTAGTATTTAAGCTACAATGTTTGTCTAATTTTCAAGCAAAATACTGGCATCATCTTCAATCCTAGCTATATATGGCACAGAGGTATACCACTACACCCTTGCAGTTCTCAGGAATTAGTGAACACAATTATAAACCCAGAAAATTCTTTATATGTTTTCCAAAACATTAGGGTATGGTATTTTAGAAATTTGTCTCCCAATCTCCACAATCTCTTCATTCCAGTCTTGTAAAATCTGGGTAAGATACTTAGCCTTGATTTTTTTTTATTCTACTGGTAAAATTTGAATGATAGTTTCTACCCTATAGAGCTTTTGTACATATTAAGTAGAATTATTTTTCTAAAGTGCTTAGCAGCATATTTTACATATAAAAGAAGCTCAGTAAATTTTAAAAACTATTGGTATTATTATTGTTATTGTGACTATTATCTTTCTAGCAAAACAATTCACACAACTTCTGTTAGTCTGGGCATAGCAAGTAAACAATTTGACACTGGCAATCCAGTGTCTTAGATCTCAAAATTTAAATTTCTATCATCTATTTAGCTGCAATGTATCTCACAGTGATTATTTTTTTCCTTTAGAATTATACTATGATTACAAGTCACAGCTAATTTTTAAAAACATGTTTTATATAAAAGACATAAAACGAGAGTGTTTATATTTTTTTCTTTTTTCTCTGTGCTACTAATTTTCTGATTGTCATCCATTTACCCTTTTGTTTTGTAATAAGCAGATTAGTGTCAGGGTTTGAAACCAACTTTCTGGAGGCATTTATTACACTACTAATTTTCCATGACCAAGGTGGTGGTTGGCTAGCTCTATCTGGTTTATGAAATATGTAAAGGGGGTCAATTAGAACTTTCTCTAGTATTTAAATATGCTTTTTGATGAATTAGTCATCTTTCAGATTTTTTTTCCATTTATATTTGTAATGTTCTTTATAAACCAGAGACCATTATTATGATTTAATATAGAAAGTCATAGTTTGGGTCTATGTAAAGAAAAAAGGGTAACAAACAAAAGTAGGGGGAAAACCTCCACTTAGCAGTGATAGTCTTCATATTAAGGTAAATTAGGAGTGACATCAGTAGGATGACTGACTAGAAGTTTCTAACACTTGTCTTCCCAAATGAAACAACTAAAACAACAAACATGCAACTACATATTCTGGCAAAAATAACTAAAGGAGAATACCAGAATATCGCAAATAGTTAGCAGAAATCTTGTAGCACACAAAAATTCAGGATGGGCATAAAGCAAAGGAAATGAAACACCTTGACTTTGCCACCCCAACCTCAAGTGGGGACCAGCTCAGAGCCAGGATAGATAATTCCCTATGGTGAAAAAAAGGTAAGCAGAAAATTTCCAGTAGCCCCCTTCACAACCATGCACACCTGCAGTCTTTGCCACTGAGGATTCCCATAGTCCTTGCTGAAGGAGCTACACGGAATCCACACAGCTAAACTCTCCTCATAGGAGACAACATGATGCCTCATCCCCCCATGGTAAAAAATTGACAAACCCTTAGATTTTCCTAAGAAAAAAGAGAGATATCTCAAATAAATAAAATAAAAAATGAAAGTGGAGACAATTACAACAGATGTCTCAAAAATGAAAGGATCATAAGGGACAATTATGAACAAATATAAGACAACAAATTGGATATACATAAATTCCTCAAAAAATGCACTCTATCAAGGTTGAATAAGAAAAAATAGAAAGCCTATGGAGATGAATATTAAAAAAAAAAGGAAATTGAAGATGAAAATATAAACCACCCAACAAACCAACAAAGGAAATTTCGGGACCTGATGGCTTAATTTTCAAAGCAGTCACAGAAGAATTAATGATAATTCTTCTTAAACTCTTTCCAGGAATAAAACTAGAGAAAACACTTCGAAAAAAATTTATAAAGCCATCATCATCTGATAATAAAGTCAGACAAAAACATTACATGAAAATAAAACTATAGGCCAATATCTCTGATGAACACTGATGCAAAAATCCTTAATAAAATATTAGAAAATTGAATTTGAAAACACATCAAAAAAATTATACATCTTGACCAAGAGAAATGTATCCTTGGTATGAAAGGCTGATTTAATATACATAAGTCAGTCAATTTAATATACCACAGTAACAGAATGAAAGATAAAAAAATACTTGATTATCTCAATTGATGCAGAAAAAACATTTGACAAAGTTCAACATCCTGTCTTTTATTTATTTAATTTTTAATTTTAAATATGTGGGGTGCAATTCAGGGTTAGATATACAAATGTTCATTATGTAGGTATCCTTGTTAAGGTGTGTCCCCCTCCCCTGGCAGTTTCCCACTACTGCCAATCCTGGCCCCGCCCTTCTAAAAATCCTTCCCAGACATCCAATTGGTAAAGGATTATGCAGCTTCCAGACCAGCTCTACAGGAGACACTTAAAAAGGTATTAAGCACAGAAGAAAGAAAAAAAAGGAATGCCCACACACTTCCCAAGAGAACAGCAGAGCACAGAATCAATAGAGAATACAGCACAAGAAGAAACTTGAAAAAACATGCATACATTAGCCCCAAAGCCAAAAGAAAACAAGCAAAGAAAAAGCTTTATAAGAACCTCATGACAGGGATAAGAAATTACATTTCGATAATCAGCCTGAATGTGAATGGATTAATGCACAACTGAAAAGACACTGAATGGTGGACTGGATAAGAAACCATGACCCTATTATTTGCTGCATCCAGAAGACTCACCTCACTACAAGGGACACACGACAGACTCAAAGTTAAAGGATGGAAAATGAGTTTCCAGGCAAATGGATCACAAAAGAAGGCAGAAGTTGCAATCTTAATATCAGAAAAAACAACATTTAATCTATCAAAAATGAAAAAAAGATGCAAAAGGACACTACATAATGATAAAATGTTCAAGCCATCAACAAGAAATATCCATCCTAAACATATATGTACCCAACACAGGAGCACCAGCATTTATAAAGCAACTACTAAATAAACTAAAAAAAGATATTGTCTCTAGCATTATTATAACAGGGGACTTGAATACCCCACTGACAGCCCTAGATAAATCTCTGAGTCAAAAAATCAACAAGGAGATTCAGAACCTAAACTGGACACTTGACCAAATGGACTTAGTAGATACCTACAGATTATTCCACCCAACAACCACAGAATATACATTCTACTCATCACTACATGGAACATACTCCAAGATTGAGCACATACTTGGCCATAAATCAAGCATAAACAAGTTCCATAAAGTTGAAACCTTGCCATGCCAAAGTAAGCGCTTTTCTCAGACTACAGTGGAATAAAAATAAATACCAAAATCAACAACATTATCCCCAAATCAACAACATTACCCCAAAGTCCACAAAGACATGGACACTAAACAGCATGGTGCTGAACAACGAATGGGTCAACACCGAAATCAGAGAAGAAATGAAAAGATTTCTGGAAACAAATGAAAATGAAGAAACATTTTACAAAAATCTCTGGGAAGCCATGAAATCAGTTCTAAGAGGTAAATTTATATCTCTAGAAGCACGCATCAAGAAAATGGAAAAATCACAAGTGGAGAGCCTAAAAAATCACCTAAGGGAGCTGGAAAGAGAAGACCACCAAAACCCCAACTTTAGCAGAAGAATCCAAATCACAAAAATAAGGGCCCAAATATGGAACATAGAAGACTAAAATATAGAAAACATCAACAGAACAAAAATCTGGTTCTTTGAAAGAATTAACAAGATTGATGGATGCCTAGTCAGAATGACCAAGAAAAAGAAAGAAAAAGACCAAATAAACACAATCAGAAATACCAAAGATCAAATCAAAACTGACCCTGAAGAAATACAAAAAGATTACCAGAGATTCCTATGTACACCTATATGGAAACAAACTTGATA
>CAUYQG010000980.1:0-12473 GCA_963574415.1 Tarsius wallacei
CTCATCTCTACAATAAATCAAAAAATCAGCCGGGTGTGGTAGCGCGCGCCTGTAGTTCCGGCTACTCGGAAGGCTGAGGCGGAAGGATCGCCCGAGCCCAGCAGGTCGAGGCTGCGGTGGCCGGGAGCGGCCACTGCACTCCAGTCTGGGCGACGGAGTGAGACGCCAACTCAAAAAAAAAAAAAAAAAAAGAATCTTCCACAAAAACCAACAAGTGATTTATACAAGAAAAAATAGAAATGGCAGTTAACATGAAACAATTTCTACCTCATTAGTGTTCCCAAAAATACTAATGAAAGCATTTTAACCTGACATATTTTCAAGATTAAAGAAATAATAATACTAAATGTTGACCAGGCTGTAGGGAAGTGTATATTACCGTATAAGTATAAATCATCATGGTCTTCCTGGAAGGGAATATGGTAATATTATTGAAAACATTAGAAATGTATATACCCTTTGATGCTGCCTTTCTGCTTACAGGAATTTATCCTAAGAACACATTCATGGAGATTTAGTAAGATTGAGGCACAAGAATCATTCTCACCTTATCCAGAATGTTTCAGGCACCATACCAAGCATGGATGGGGGCAGCCAACATGTGCCAGGCACTATGTCAAGTGCTTTTACACTTATTCTTAGCTAATTTTCACAACCTAGCTCACCTATGAGGCGTAGGTAAATCATTATCAGTATTCAACACATTGCGAAACTGAGACTGAGGGTGGTTAAGTAACTTGCCCAGGGTCATACAGCAAGAAATGACAGCTTGTTAAATAATCTTTGATACACCCATAGAAGGAAATAATTATGCAGCCAAGAAAAATCCTTTTAGAAACATAGGACATGGGAAAATGTTCTTGATTCCGTACATAAGCAAAGGTACCAAAGATCCTAGTGTTGGTCCTCAGTTTGTTAACGTGTGTAAGTATAATCACAAATGCATGGCATTAATACTGAGAGATTGCACCTTAAAAAGTTAATACTGATCATCCCTTTGTGGTAGGATTTGATGTACTTTTTTCCATTGTGCTTTCCTGTGTGTGTATAATGGTTTTTATTTTAAAGTCAATGTAAATTACTTTTTTATAATCGGAAAAAGAATACCATTGCTATTAGTGGATATTTTTATGTCAGTGATCCAGAAATTTAGGGAATCCCAAAACCACATGATTTCCCCAAATATTTATGAAATAGGGAACATTTGAATAATATGCCTCAGATGATGATGGGGTTCTAAAATTATGAATCATATTATTTCTGTTCAAATTCTGGCCAGATTTTGCTTATTGTACATTTTTCTTTTTTTGCCAGTGAAATGTGGGCTCAATTCTGTAAGTAAAATACTGAAGGAAAATGAAAGTTCCTTTATACTTAGAGCAGGGCTTTGCAAGATATAAACAGACAAAGGTGACTAACGTAGGCTTTCTCTTTGAATCATTGAATCTGTCTGATTATCTCCTCTAGGGTGATGTAACCTACAGGCAATTAACACTTAGTGAAAGTTGAGCAGAGATTTGCTCAGTGATCTGCAGGTCCTGTCTCCTTGAGATGGGTTAGATCAATGCCAAACAGTTTAAAAACAGTATCATTTTGAATTAAGACAGACACAAAACAGCTAAACAAGTATTCCCAGTTACATTCTGTAATTTTCAGAGAATTCAAGTTCAACCCCTTGTGTTCTGGGAAGGTGCTATTATGTGGTTTAAGGGAGGTTTAAAAATATCAGCTTCCTACATAACTGGTAATAAGTTACTTAAACAGACTCTGCTTCCCAGAAGTCCTAAGTGATACAGACATTTTATCCTGGTGACCACTAAGGAACCTGTCCACATAGCCTCCTGACCCAAAATACATATGAATGGTATACATAATGTAATACTGAGCTCATGTCAGTTCTTCAGTGTTATTAATGCTAAATGTCACTTTGCTATATTGTTAGGGAGATGGTTTTTTGTTTTGTTTTGTTTTAAGATGTCCAAGTGAGTTCAGGAAAGAGATTTCCAGCATCAGCACAATTCCTAGAATACAGTAGGTGCTCAAGTGTTGATTTTACTCACCATTGGGATCTGGGGTTTTCGCTTCTTGGAAAAAAATTAGTTACCACATTTATTTGGCACTAAAAATAGGCCAGGTTTTGTGATGGGCGCTGAATTATATATGTGGGTTCATTTAATTTAATCCTTATTGTTACTTTTCGTTAAAGTAACATATCCAAACTCACACAGCACATGACTGAGCCTGAGTTGTAACCTGGGTCTGTATGATCTCCAAGCCTCCACCCTTCCATCACGCCACATCCCCTTTGACCTCTATAATGAACTCTCTTTTGCATTATGGTTTTGGATGCTTCATAATCTTTTCTGAAACCCAGAGGTTCATGCCATCTCTTCCCAGCTAATTCGGAAAGAGGGCTCTGTGTGTGTGAATGTTTGCCCGGAACAGCATGTGCCTTTGTCAGTGATTAAGGCCTGCCCAGCACACTCTGCAACAACATGTGCTCTTTGCTGGCATTGTTTTCCCAAAAATCAGAGACAATAGGGATCAGGAGGTCACACTGCCTGCTTTGACAACCCAGAGGACCTAAGAGGCTCTTGTCCACAATTACTTTTCCACCCCTTGAAGTCTCCAATGGCTGTGAGATCAGAGTGGGAAAGGAAAAAGAAAAAAAAAAGATACTATAAACACAGTAGACAGCTCACATGCTGCACTGGAAATAAACACTGTTTCCCCCTGGATACTTAAGGGATGTTAACTTGTCCAGAGCTTTTAGAGCCCTCTCTGGCCCACTCTAATTAGTTAATTTTTGCTACATAGTATATGCACATGATACAGGCAGAAAATAGTCACATGCTGTATACAGCAGATCCCCAAAACAGATAGATACCGTGCAGGTGGCTTAGAACAGTGGACAGCTTTTGACAAGATGCCTGGGATCACAGTGCAGTCTCCGCTCTATATGCTCTGCAGAGCTTAGTATCCCGTCAGGATGATCATCTGAATAACTGATATGTGTTCTGCCTTCCTGGGACACACATAAATCTTGTCTCTTTGAAGCTAGGCCAGCATGGCAGTGTCGAGGGGTCTCCAGCCCCAGCCAAAGGCTGACCTGGAGGGCCTCCCTCATGGCACGCATCCCCACCACTGACCCAGGCCTCTGCAGAAGTTCCTCCCATGGGTGGGTGTGGGGTAAGGGGGCCTCACATGGACCTTGGGCATTCCTTCTAACCAGCAGATCCTTGCTGGGATTATCTAAAGGTATTAGAGAATCTGATTATGTCTGTCCTCGAAAGGATCAGGGTTTTGATTGCTTTCCTTCCTTGATATTCCTGGGCACCAGGAGTACAAGTGATGTCTCCCTTTCTTGAGGGGAAGACATGCTAAGCCACATGAAGGATCTGGCTGCACATTTCTTCCAAGGCACTCTGTTGGGGTCCTATTAGTTACAAACCTAAGAGAAGCTACTCTGGTGATTCTTCCTTAAAACAAAAAAGAGTTTTGTTGTTTCTATTGCTACACATACAAGCCCATAACTTTTAGGTTACGATCTTTCACGAGTAAGTAAATAAATAAATAAGTAAAGTATATAAACATACCTAACTGAGAGATTTGGTGGGCAGATAGGCTGAGTGTGGTGGGTAAATAGGATGGGGCACTAAACATGCCCAAGAGCCTTGGTTATGTGGAAATGTGTGTGAGCTAAACAGCAACTCAGTCAAATGATCTTAGAAATCTTCACAAGGTTTTTTGTGCTGCTGTCAGACAGTTAGACCATAATTACAAAATAAATACAAAAAACAATTTGTCATATGGACCAGAGGGTTTTGGGAAGACTTTATGGAGGAATAGAGGACATTTAGCTAATTTTGGATGATTGTTAAGATTTAAAAAGACAGAAATAAGAAAGGCATTTCTCTAAGAAACAGTGGGATCAAAGACACAAGATGTATTTTAGAGTATGGTGAATAAATCATTTTTGCTGGGATGGGAAATGTGAATATTTGAATACTGAGAAATTAAGGGAACAATTTAAAAGCTTCTCTACATATCTGGGTGCTTTCCACATGGCCAGAGACAAATGTTAGTAAATGTTTTCTTATACATTTATTTCTATTTTATAGCTAATATGGCTAAATACTGTGGTTCAGTACATTATTTCAAAATCTATTAACTCTTAAGGGAGAAAATAAAAAGATTGTACATAATTATGTAGTTATATGTACTTATATGCATTCTGCTTTTTAGGATATTATAGGCACATATTAAACACATGTATAAATAGAAAAGGGCAGAAGGTATAAATATATTCGGATATCCTTCACCATTCATGTCTCATGCTCTTCCTCAAGTGGGAGGCTCTGAAGTAGTGTTTTTCCATGTGTCAGAGCGACATCAATAGGTTCCTTCATGATCTTTTTCTAGCAATTGCTCTTAGGATAGTGAATACAAGAAGAACGTAGTTATCTTCTAGAATCCTGCAGAATGTTGTGTCTGGGATCGAGTTATTTTTCCACCTCCTTGGTTCAGCTTTCCTAACTGTAAAAACCATATTCAATTTGTTCAAGAGAATCATTGAGTTCTTTTGTGTTTGTGTTTTTGAGGACCAGATGCATATAAAGCTCAGTTACCTTTCAATTGCTCACTTAAAGAAAAAAAGGATTGTCAAATTGGATGTGGACGCAGATGGTGATTTATGTGCTTCGTCTACAGCCATACCCTGAACACACCCAATCTGATTTATGTGCTTTTACCAGCAGGTCATAGCTGAGTAAATGAATGTATATATTTACTAAATTCACTTTTTGCTAAGATATGGTTGATGTTGCATTCATCAAAGGAAAGTGAATTTACCAAATTAATTTATGAATGGCCAAAAGCTATTAAAAGATGTATGGTGGGAATTTATGTACCATATAGTATACTAAACATTCCTTGTTTTAAAAAATAAACTGAAGTAAATACAATGGGTAAGTCTTGAGTTATATGTGTGTCTATCAGAATCATGGTTGGCCTAATTTTTGAAACTAGAATTGTTAAACTCCCATATTACCAAACAATGTTTGTCTGGACTTGTACAGTTTGGTTAACATATTTAACAGATGCAGTTGAATTAAATATCAGCAGTGGAAAACGACTTTCTTTTCAGAATGACATTTTTGAACGGTATTAATGATTTCCTTGATTTAATTTAGGACATGTATATATAACATTTTGCAGAAGTTTTTATGAATCTGTGGGACTCTGTCTTGTATGCCTTCAATTAATCACTGTTGGTCATCAGTGAGACTTGAAGTATATGGTGTATGTTTATGCATCCCTTTCATACTGTGTGATAAGCAAGGTACTATGGTCCCACCCCATCTACCCCCCAAAACTGGAAACATGTATTTTCTTTTCCGTTGCAGATTGGCGGATGCTGCAGCCTGACTGTATTTTGCGTGCGTGACAACAGACTAACTCGGATACCTGCAGAAGTGTCACAGGCGACAGAACTTCATGTCCTAGATGTGGCAGGGAACCGGTAAGCCTGTTCTGGTTTGCTCTGCTTGAGAGAAATAAATGTACAGACACCCCCATCTTGGCTGTGCATCTTTGAGATCTTGCCTTTGCGACATTTTATGGAAATGAGACCTATTAGTCAAATGACCCAGGTCCCAATGTATTTCTAGTCTGGGAGCTAGCATGCTTGGGCTTTTCTATCCTCTCAATAAATACTGCTTTCTAAAAAACAAAAAACAAAAAAACTAAGGTACAACCTAAGTGTCCCCATCTGTAGGAATGCTCCCAGATGACAGTACAGTGGTATAAGGGAAGGAGAGTTGGCCTGAGAATGGGGACACTTAGGTTGTACCTTAGTTTTTTTTTTTTTTTAGAAAGCAGGATTTATTAAGAGGATAGAACAGCTCCCACGGCAGGAGGGGACTCGAGGAGTTTGGTTAACATATTTAACAGATGCAGTTGAATTAAATATCAGCAGTGGAAAACAACTTTCTTTTCAGAATGACATTTTTGAACGGTATTAATGATTTCCTTGATTTAATTTAGGACATGTATATATAACATTTCGCAGAAGTTTTTATGAATCTGTGGGACTCTGTCTTGTATGCCTTCAATTAATCACTGTTGGTGGGACTTGAAGTATGTGGCGTATGTTATACCATACCTTAGCTTTTTAAAGTAGCTTTTGTAAGCCATCATGGGCCTCAAAGTTTCCTTACCCACAAAATGGGCTTCGTTGAGTTTGAACTCGACTTTAACCAGGTGCCTCAATTTGCTCTACTGGTGACTCTCAGCTCCCTGAGATTGCAGACAAAACTCTGTATTCATCAACATTTTCACAGCTGATGTTGGAATTTTTTAATGATTCATAATCTATAAAAAGTTAATATCCCTCACTAGTATCCCTAAGGTCACAGCAGCAGCATTTCTCAGGTTCTGGAGCCAAGGTTGTATTGGACTGCTCACCTGTTTCCAGAATAAACCTGTTCTTCATCTTTGTAGAACATTGACTTGTCTTAGCCATTCTGAGCTAGTTTTAGCTCCCCAAGTGGCATACACACTTTTCTTCCCCTTCGACCTGTATTAGCTATTCTTCCCATCTAAGACCCACCTCTCTGCCTTCTTGGCTCCTTTTATCACTCATGCCTGATTTTCTCCAGGAGACCTCTCTGAGTCTGAATTTTCCCTGCTGTGGCACTCACAGTGCCATATGATAATTGCCTGTTTACAAGTGGGCAACCCTCTTCGACTTGAAGTTACTTAAAGTCAGATCTTCAGATGTATGTGCCATCGTGTCACTTGTGCCTAGCACATCATAGATGCCTGGTAAATATTTGTTGATAGAATAAAAATGTTAATAGCTTCACAGGATGAATAGCAGACCTCAGCAAAACATCCTCCATCACAGGCTTCTTTGCCCAAAGGAATTTACCGTTTGCTTTGGAGTGTGATGTAGTTAGATAGGAGAAAAGTGTCCAACCAGGGGGAAATGTCAGCGGTCGTAAAAGGTGAAGACCAGCAGCTTGAGGACGTTTTGGGGGACTGTCTCTCAAGTACTGATTAGCTGGTCACTTTGGTTAGGCATGAGTCACCATTTTTCATGCTTGCTAATGGATAGTAGACAGCGGTGCTAAATAAACAGCCATACTCAGCTGGAATCTGGAGGTAAGTTATGACCTCAGGGAATGCTCACCTTTTAAAAGTTAATGCATTCAGGACATCTTGACAGATTCTTAAGACCCCTAGCTGGTTGCTGCAAACTCAGGATTAATTTGAGTTGAATGTTGGATTTCTGCTGAACTAAGCATAGCATGAGCCTTTATAGCTTGAGGAGGGCAGTTGTTTCCTGACCTTTCACCCCCAGCAATAGAAACTCAATGACTCTAAACATTCCCTGATTCTTGCCATACTGGTGAGCATGAATTTGCATCAATTTCTTGAGCAGAAAAATGACTCTTATGAAACTATGTTGTACAAGAGAGAAGGCTCCATTCTCCAGTTCTCAGAAGAAGAGAAAGTTAAATTTTTATTATACTTGAGGTAGGGTGGAGAAAACCCAGTTAAAAAGTTGAGTTACATTGCTGTCATCTGAGTTAGTTAAGTGTGTCATTTAGTCCTTGCATATATAGATTCATAACCAGATTTTAAGCCTATAAACATTGAAATATTTAATCACTACTTATTTAAAATATCAGTATAGAAACTAATAATAATAATAAATGGTTACCTTATCAGGCTTTTAGTTTGTAGAAATGTAACACCCTGGGAAATCATACCAAATATAATAGAAGTTTCTGCCTCATCTCTCAAGCATTTCAAAATAGCACATGGCAACAGGGAGACCACACTGTTAGTTTCCAGAAACTTTCTTTTACAAGTTTGATAGGATAAATTATTGCAAGGATTACTATAACATGCCACTTGAAAATGAGGTATCCAACCCTTCGTGACAGTAAGGAAGAAGGTATCTTGTATCATTAGTTACCCAGGGGCACAGAACATAGAATTCCTTGATTCTTAGACACCCTCCCATAGGAATATCCACCAAACACATTCATCCAGGTATTTGAGAATCTTCCTTATTTGCAAGATTGATAGTACTGAATACTGGAATTAATGGCTGTCAATATTAGTAAAATTAGTAGTACTGAATACTAAAAATAGTAGCTGTCAGTTGGGAAATAGTTTATACTTTTGAATTTGTACTGTGTATATATGTATTATCTAATGTAAAGAATTGAATTAAAAACATTAAAAGACAACACAACAGCATAGTTATATGGTGGAAAACTAACTCAACAGTCAAAGAATGACTCATTTCTCTGTGTAGTGACATACAAGGAGACTCAGGAAATAGCAAGTGAAAACAGCAGGTGTTGAGAAGTATGTAGTGCTCTCATTTTTACTTTTTTTCCCCCTAAAAAACAACAGGCTGGGCGTGGTGGCTTACACCTGAAATCCCAGCACCCTGAGAGGCCAAGGTGGGAGGATTGCTTGAGCTCAGGAGTTTGATATCAGCCTGGACAACATAAGGGAGACCTTATCTCTACAAAAAAACCCCAAAACTAAAAACTAAAAAATTAGCCAGGCATGTTGGCATGCACCTATGGTCCCAGCTAACTGGGAGGCAAAGGCAGGAGAATCACTTATGCCCAGAAGGTCGAGGCTGTGATGGTACTGCTGCCCTCCAGCCTGGACAACAGAGTGAGACCTCGACTCTAAAGCAAAAACAAAAATTTATGTATGCATTACATCAAAATAGTCATAGCAGTTCCCCTGGAGGAGGAGCAGAGTCATGAGGGAATAGGGGGCTTTCATTTTAGATATTTTGGTACCGTTAAAATTTTTTTACTGATTATGTTCTCAATTTATATGTACTTTAAAATATTTCTGGAAAACTTTGCTTAAAATGAAAAATTCTAGTAGAAGGTAACAGGCAGGTGAAACATTGCATTGTAAGAAGTCTTCAATCAGAGATTTAGCTAATGTTACACTAATCAGCAGGCCACGTGTGTTACATAAATTTGACAAAGCAGTTGCTGTAGTGGTTCAGAGGCATGGAGGGTCACTTGAGGCTGGGTTGGCCGTAGATATAACTAGAGACAAGAGGTTCATGGTTTGGTTATTCATTTGCTTTCATCCTCGTACCTTTGGTGTGAATAGTAACCACAGGTTTTTATTTCTAGAGGGATGCGGTCCTAAATAGAACACAGAGTTGTATACACATGAGTCTGTGGTTTCTGGTGTTGATCCTTATTCCGTAGTATACAGAAGGTACCAGAATAAGCCAAAAATGTATTATTAACTCCTCTGGAAAGCAGGAATGTGTTGGTTTTTTTGTTTGTTTGTTTTTGTTTTTTTCCTATTTTCTGACTTGTAGCTGAGATGGCTTGCCGTGTGTGTCTTTTTCTCCCCAGGCCACAGTGAGCCTGTGAGAGTCGGCCCAGCCTGTAGCATCTCTGTGTGCAGACTGGACAGATTGCAACAGGGCCTTTTTTTCTCCTCGACACCACTGCTAGGACTGCTGTCCACAAGACAGTGGGCAGCTCATGTGTGGTGTGGACTCGGTCTGCAGCAACTACATTCAGGCCGAAACTTGGATTCTTTACAGAAAAACTGGGGTTTTAGGCCACTCGTTCATCTGAGTTGAAATATGATTATAAGATTTGTCATAGAGTCTAGTAATTTATTTCAGCTTTTGTCATAAGGTAGAAACCATCCTTAGAAGCTGTTATTTTTCACTGAAGCTCTTTTCAGCCTTTTATTTATGCCTTTGCTTGACATTCAGCTGGGAAGCCAGTTATTAGTCTGAGAAGTTACACAATGACCGTGTTTGAGTATCTGTATTGTGTCAGTTCTCAAGTCTTGATTTTTTTTCTCTGTGCTCTCGTGATTAGGAAAG
The DNA here is from genome assembly GCA_963574415.1 of Tarsius wallacei. NCBI lineage: Eukaryota > Metazoa > Chordata > Mammalia > Primates > Tarsiidae > Tarsius > Tarsius wallacei. The sequence continues at coordinate 9,902 of CAUYQG010000980.1, forward strand.
GTAGAGATGCTAACCGAGTTTCTTACCCAAGACTTAAAACTCTAAACATACTAGCTTAATTCCTCTTTTAAAGGAAATAGGAAACAAATTCAAGAGCAATTATCCTTTTCATCAGTGGAATAAAAGAGTTTGATGTACTTTAAGCTTTCACAGTGTATTTTTAAAAGTTCCCGTCACAGTGCCTGGCAAATACATGCCATTAACTTTCTTACATTTGAGTGTACATGTGTACAACAGCCTTTGTGTAGAGGGAGAAATCATTTTTGTATAAGCATTCGAGATTTCACTTTCGATTCCCTTGAAGAACAAATACCTGCATGAGGAGAGATAGAGCTGTGACCCTGCTGTCCCTCCAACTCCCTGAAGCATCCTTCTTTTGGTCTGAGCATTTCACGGCACTGGATGTATTCTAGGACTTAAAAATACATCTTTCTCATCCAGTGTGACTCTCTTTAGTGAAATACAGTAGTGAACAATACACAGAGTCTTTTCAATGCTGCTTTAACATATGTAGTTCCTATAGAGGCAACAGCTTTAGAACCTCATTCCCACATAAATTACAAGCTCACAGCTCTTCCTCAGTACTCCATTCACTACACATATGTGGCCAGACCAGCCTTCTCTAACAGCTTTCAACTGTTAAGGAAAGGAAAATATTTTCCCATCTTTGTAACTAATACATTAGAAATATTTTGCAGAACATATCGTTATTGTGAAAAGTTTGTTAATAATGCATTTATTAGCCGGGCTCGGTGGCTCACCCCATAATCCCGTGCTTTGGGAGGCCGAGGTGAGTGGATTGCCTGAGCCCGTGGGTTCGAGACCCGCCTGGACAACTTGGCGAGACCTCATCTCTACAATAAATAAAAAAATTAGCCGGGTGTGGTAGCGCACACCTGTAGTTCCAGCTACTTGGAAGGCTGAGGTGGAAGGATCGCCGGAGCCCAGCAGGTCGAGACTGCAGTGGCTGGGGGCGTGCCACTGCACTCCAGTCTGGGCAACAGAGTGACACTCTAACTCAAAAAAAAAAAACAATGCATTTGTTGTTAGTATTCTCTATGTACTTCTTGATATTTTTTTTACTTCATTTATTAAAGTAACCAGTTTAGGCCTAATTTTACTCTGGTTAGTTTTATATTATTGGAATGCAACTTGTTTTCATATCTGTACATAGTTCTGTCAATTCAAATGGTGTGTGTGTGTGTATGTATATATATATATATTATACATATATATGATAATTCAATATTAATCTGTTGGTAAAATGTCTGAGTAGATTTCCCACGTGTTAACTGGAGGTAGGTATACATGTGATTTTTGGGAATGGTCTTTATTAAATAGACTTTACTGGTGGCAGACAGTCTGTCAAATCTTTGCTCAAGGGTAAATATAAGACAAATCTTGGATGTCACATTACAATGTTTAAAATGCTTTCAGAAGTACTACCTCATTGGAAACAGAAACAATCTGATGTGGATATTAGTTATCACCTAGGAGTCTGAGAAGTGGGCTTCTAGAAACAAAAAGATACACATTTAAAATGGGATACCTGAAATAATCTCCTCAGAGAAAGCAAATGGAATCCATGCAAAATCGTTTTTAATCTTTATTTCAACTGCAACTTAGACTCTTTGGCATTCCAGCCATCTCCTTCCTCCCAACCTAATTTGCCAGGTGTTCCTGGAGACAGGTCACCCCCACCTCACACCAGCCCTATCAGCAAGACTGCTGCCTCTGGAGGCAGTAACAAGTTCTGCTTCTGGGTCCTTCCCCAATTATGCTGACTTTTTCTTGCTCTTCAGATTGAAGCCTAGTGCAAGACCTAATAATGTGTCCTAAAATCACACATGTCTTTGGCCCTGTGGCCTGGAAGTTCTGAGAAGAGAGGTGATAGCAGAAAAGGTAAACTCAGGATCTTGCTAGAGTCTACTTGCACAGAGTGTGCCAAGTGTCTTCTTATGGACATCATCTCTTCTTCAGTTTGAACCCAATCTCAGGAACCATCTTCTAATTTTTTATCCTGTTTTTTATTGGCAGAAATTGAATTAATTACAAAAATTGAGATTGCGATGTCTCCTTTTGTTTCAAATTAGGTTGCGTCATCTGCCTTTGTCCCTGACTGCCTTGAAGTTAAAGGCACTGTGGTTGTCTGACAACCAGTCCCAGCCTCTGCTGACATTCCAGACAGACACAGACCACAGCACAGGAGAGAAGATTTTAACCTGTGTCTTACTTCCTCAGCTGCCTTCTGAACCCACATGCCAAGGTGAATTTAATTTAAGGTCAATATTCACATGGCCACAAGAATGAGTGGGAGCTAATACAAGAAAGGAACTCCCCAACAAAGTAATTGATTTATAAAAAATGATATATTCATTCTTACATGTTTGAACTTCAGTCACCTTCAAAGTATTCTGTTTAATGCAATGCACCTATTGAGACACTTTTTCCACTGCTCAGAACAGTTCTTGAACTTGTCCATTTTGATGCCTTTTAGCGCTTCTGCTGTTTTCTGTTTCACCTCTTCCACATTGGCAAAATGTTTCCCTTTGAGGACTTTTTCATCCAGGGA
>CAUYQG010000984.1:0-32325 GCA_963574415.1 Tarsius wallacei
CTGTCTTGGGCCACACATGAATTATATAATGTAGTTAGTGTATATGCATAATAAGACTTCTTTTGTGTACTATTTATTATAAAGTTTGGAAAAATGAGAACAATACAAAACTAGTGAGAAATTTGACCCTGTTTTTGTAAAACGAATCTATCAATATCCGGTTCAATGGAAGTGGCCACAATTCTCAGTGAGTTCTCAAGGTGCTCGTCAGAAATGTTTGTTTGAATGTTACTGTGTGTGTGTTTCCTAACTGAAAATAGCTGCTCACAGATGTATGTGCTGCCAGAAAGTGATGCCATGAATAAGGTGTGATTGTGAACTTCAAAATCAGAGCTACACATGGGGTCACGAAGAAAATAAGTGCTAAAAAACACAGGATGCTAAAAGATTTTGTGGGGCCACGTGGCTAGCTGTCCTGGGCTGCACTTGGCCCGTGGGCCACCAGTTGGACATGCCTGCTCTCAAGGGCTTTGATTTTATTGCTATACAGACATTGGCTTTGTTACTCTTAAGAATAATGAGAGCTGTAGGCCTTGGGTGAGTCACTTCATCTTTCTGAGAGTCTGGGCTGCACATTCAGGGGATGTCGGGAGGAAGGGCTATGCTGCCATGAATACAGCGGACCAGAGGGAAGGCATGTTATGGGAGGACATGCCTTGTCCAACGTTAAATCCATTTGAGAGACTCTGGGTTAAACGAAATTGAGCAGGTTTCTTTATGCAGGCCTTCTAAGAGCCTTTAAAATGCTCAACTGCATAGTGAATTTCAAAGGGCAGGAAAGGACATAGGTACAGTGTTTTCCACGCTTCCCTGACCTCAGACCCTTTTGTCCATGAAGGCTAGTGTCCTGTTCAATAGACATGGCAGATTCTGGGTTGGGGTGGCCTTGCCCATCCCTCCTGGTTCTGGATTTCAGCTCGGGTCTCTAAGGTCAGAAAGAGAGGCATTTCTCATAGAAGATAAGAAACCAGAAAGGGGGTGTGGGTTTTTTTTCCTTTGTTTACTTTCACCAAAATGATGACGGCTCAGTGTGGTCAGCTGAGGGTGAAACCAGATGTGTGGGACGCGCCTCACCCATCATGGAAAGGCAGACGGGAAACCAGGGAAGGCAACTGTGTGGTCTTGCCTGTTATTTTGGGAAGACCAGGAAGTTGTCTGGGCCTGCTGTTTGTTGGGCTTGACCTTGGCATCACACATATGAAGTTCAGACGCCCAAGGGCTACAGCAGAGGCCACTTGAGCTGACCTTCATTCTCTTCAGCCATAACACCCTGAGTGAATGTCTCCCTGCTGAGTCCGTGGACACTGTGAGTACCTCCTACTACCAGACATCAGTAAGCCACTTAATCATCTTTATCACCCTGTTGAACTTGAATGTCTGTGGGGAGCTCTGAGATTTAAGTTGAATTGCCATGAGTCCCAAATTCCATAGGCCGTGGCTGTCTGGAGCCTTTCCTCAGAGTTTTGCTTTTCTCATCTTTGGGGCATTGAACTCCTTGAATGGGACCTCTGCGCTGCACTCAGTTTTTACCCTCTTGAGGATCAGAGGGGTTAAGTGGCTTGGCCAAGACCCCATAGCCCATATATCTGGCTGAGTCAGGTTTGGCTCTGAGCCTTGGCTAATGAGAGACCCTTCCCCATCGCCCCAGGCTGCCATCTTGGGGAAGTTTGAAGGGACTCCTGGAGACAGAGCTGAGGTCTGCCACACGTCTCCACTCCCGGCTTTTCTTCCCTCCTGCTCTCACCATAAGCCTGGGTGCCACCCCATCCAGAGATGCAGACATTAAACCTCCAGGGGAGACAGCCGCATGTCTCCATGCTCCTCACCAGAGGAGACAGCAAGAAACCAGTTATTTAATCTTCCAACCACTTCCCTGCCAGTGGTAGTATTATGCCCATTTTACAGATCTACTTATAGAGGTCAACTGGTAAAAACAACAAGAACCACCACAACAGTTGACAGCGGCAGAGCTCTGACAGTGCCGAGTGTTATCTATGTTATCTTATTTAGCCTTTCAACATCCATGTACAGTAAGTCCCCTACATATGAACCTTCAAGTTACGAACTTTAACGATGCACACGGTTCTTGGATCAGAGCCCAGCTGATCTGTGTCACTAGCACCAGCAAGATGGGCCTGCTTCACAGGTGTCCATTCAAAGTCAACCACAAGTGTTGATAATGTCATTAGTAGAATGTCAAGGAGTCCCCCGATGGCTGCCCACCTGATCCCTGACCATCCTGAAATAATGGGTCCTGAAATAATGTCACACTCAACACTTGGCATGGGCCCTGCTAAGATGTCCCATCACTTAGAGAAGACATTAAGCGCATTACCAGCAAAGCCCTAATTAATTCAACATCCGAACCCACCCAAGAGCAGAAACTGAGATGCTGGCCAGCTAAGACTGAGTGCTGTGAGAGCTCTCAGGAAACCAAAGGAGCTGTAGAGTATTGTATTCTGGGCAGATGGAGTTTTCAGAGTGTAGAGAAGACCCGAAATCTTCTCACTGCTTAGATAGATATACCAAGGCTAGAGAGAAGACGTGAACTTCCCAAGCTGGCCCAACAATCAGGGCAGCCCCGGGCCCAACTCCCCATCACCGCCCTGGTCTCTGTCCTTGCATGAAGCTCTCCTGGTAACACCGAGCTGAGCCGGGTGCCAGGACTCTAAGGTCAGAGTTCCATCACAGTATGGGTAGATTTTATGGATAGACTTGGGGCTGGAAGTAAGACTTAGTCATGGTCCCCATTTGACACAGGGGACCTCTATAGACCAGGGTCGATTTCCTGCCTATAACTGCAAAACAAAATGCTGGGGATTCCTCGACATCTCACTAATGACACCACTAACACGTGTGGTTGGCTCTGAGTGGACTGCAAATCAAAACTGCAAATCAAACGACCACCTTGGCTGGTATGTGGACCCTTGGACAGATGTAGCCTGAGGTCCTGCGGTTTACCTTGAAGCAGCATCCACTAATGAGCGACATCAAAATGCACCAATGCTGACTTTACCCAGGACTCACTGAATCCAAAATCTGGGGGCATTTTAACATGGGTCCCGGGTGACTTACCTGCCCCTAATGTTGGAAAGCCATCACTAGAATGGAGCGCCTTGAGTCAGGCTTACTTGGGTTCGAGCCTGGGCTCTGCCACACATATGAACCCTGGTACATACCACATGTGTGAATTTCAGCATGCCTGAGCATCCAGTTCCTCGTCTGTAACACGGGGAAAAGACCTCTCAGGTATATTGAGAGAGTGAAGGGAGGTAGAATGCTTGACATGGGGCTTGGCACCTCGCAAATACATATTAAGCCGATCAATTAATTAAAGCAAAGCAAATACATGTAACAAATTAAGCAAATATTGGACAAATAAATATCAACGGCCGCTGTGATAATCTTTAGAGACTTCCCTGTCTTCAGCTGGGACCACTGCAATCAGGAACCCTGGGGGCCCCAGGAGCCAGCCCCCACCTCAGTCCCCAGCCCTTACCCCTCCCATGGAGGATGAGCAGGTGTGAGAAGTCTGGCCCACCCATTCTGCAGTGAGGGCCTTGAGAAGTGCAGTGACAGTGGCCACCAGCAGGGGGAGGCATAAACACACATTTCAGAGCACCGCCTGCCGTGATCCTGGAGGGTGGAACTCTTGGGAGAAATGAATGGGTTGGGGCTGGATCAGCATTGGTTCTGGAATCCTCTTTCTCGTGTGAACAGGAAGATCTGGGGATGTGCACAAGCCAGAATGCTTCTTTTCCTCTAGTGGCTCAAAGAGCGAGACCCCAAGCTGACTGGATGCTGGGTCTCTCCCTTGAGACCCCAAGCCACCTCGTTAGCTGTTGATTTTATGTTCACCACCCAGTCCGGCCATGGAAGCCCCTTGGCAGAGTGCTGTTGCTTTTGCTGGCAGTGAGGACACCTGCCCGGTAAGAGAAATCAGCATCAGACCGGAGACTGGACGATGGAAGGCTGTTTCTGTAATATTTATTCCCGCAAAGTAAATATTTCTGTCTCCGTCATGCGCCAGAGTTTGCCTGTTGACAGCCTCGGAGATAAGTCTTTTTCTCCTCTCTTGAACATTCAGCCGTTGCTGGGGACAGGGTGCGTGGGCGCAACTGGTTCTTTTCACTTTTGACCGCAGACTTCTTCCAGCCGAAGGAAGAGAGGCCGTCCAGTGATCTGTCCTGGGCGAGGACTGGAGACCTGGGCTGTGGACCCTAAGTGGTGATTGGGGGGAGGCCTACTCACCAGAGGGCAAACTGGGGCTTTCCACGCAGGGTCTTGGACCAGTATACATGGCTCCCTGAAGTTGTCTTGCAGATTTATTTCTACAAAGTCTCACATCCATTCCCTTCTCTTTTCCCATCAGCACTGCCAAGAGAAGTTGTGCAATTTGCCAGGGGTCACACAGCCAGTACATGGCAGAGCTGGGCATCCGTTGGGGGTTTTCTGCCTCTGTGGTCCGTGGATTTAACCACTGCTGTGTGGTTGTGAGATCCTTGGTGATCAGGCCTGCTGTATCCTCAGCCTTGGCTCTCGGGTGTGTCGCTGTGACCCTTTCACTCCTGTGATGGGGCTTACTTCCGTCCCTCTGATATAGCACACCCTTCTCTGTCTTCAGATCTTTCCATGGGCTATTCTGTTGTCTGAAATTCTTTTCCTCACTCTCAAAAAGAAAAACTCCTCCAGAAAGCTACTCACTGCCATGCTCAGCTTAAAGTGCCCCTTCTGAGGGGTTTCCCATTATTAACTTCCCCCAACCCATGCATACACCCTGCCTCACACCCAGCTAGGGGCTCTGGGCACGCCACATCCTGACATCGATCACACTGTGGTGTCCATTCATAGTCTATCCCTCTGGCTGTGCATTCTTTGAGGGTGGGTGCTTCTCACAGCTGCAATCCCAGCAGCTGATGCAGTCAGTGCCCGACTCCTAGTAGGTGCTCAGCAAATATTCAATGACTGAACATGTGAGTGAGTGGGTGGGCGAGCCAGCGCCCGTGTCTGCTTGCCCCTGTGGCTCTTTCAGCCTGGTGCAGCCTCTTCCCTGCTCCAGGGCATGTCACAGTCACAATTCTTCCTTTGAGCATCGCTTCCCCGAAGCCCAGGTCACCAGGGCTGTTTGGGGAGCCCAGAGACCTCTGGACTTAGCCAAGGATGCCCACGACGGAGAGTGTCAGTAACAACGAGCTCCAGGCCCAGGATTGAAAGAAGTTCTGGTCATGAACCAGGCTGGAGCTGAGTTGATGCGAAGCCTGGAAGGAGACTCGAGGAAGGCAGAGCTGGATGGAGGTGCGAGCATGTCCGGAGCCCAGTTTCGGACTGTGTTTATGAATCCTGGATGCTGGAATTGCAGGGATGGATTCTTAAAGTGGCAATGACCCACTTGACTCGGAAGTCCAGAGCATAAGAAGATCTTGTCTTGAACCCCATCTATGCATCAGACCCTACTGAGCATGGCACGTGCTTGGTCTCATTGACTTCTTGTGACGACACCTCACTGGTGGGCCTGGTCTCTGTTCCCCAGTCACCTGAAGGAGGAAGGGAGCAAAGAGGGTGAGCACTCACTCAAGTTCATGGTTACGTCAGGCTGAGCCCGGTCTCAGGACCCAGGTCTGTGCTCCTTCCCACCTCCGGCCACACCCTGGGAATGCAAAGGTGACGTTTATCTCTAACCTAAGCGGATCTGAGTAAGAGACATGGAGCGAGGCTGAAGTCATTGGCTTTCATTTCCGGTGCACTGCCTTGGTTTCCCCTGCACACTTTCCCTGTGACAGGCAGCATTGGAAGATAGCAAGGCTCTGTCCCTCTGAGCACAGCTTTCCAGGTGCTGAGCAAGGCATGCTGAGGCCCAGAGAAGTCCAAGGGTTTCAGCGTCGGCGTGGTCATGAAGTTAATGGCTATCCCTGGGTGAGGGTATGATGGATGATTTTTCTTTTCATTTTGTACTTCAAAACTTTTAAGAGCAAAATATTTAAAATCAAGGAACATGGTTGTAGATAATAAATAAATAGGCCAGACACGGTGGTTCACACCTATAATCCCAGCATTTTGGGAGGCTGAGGTGGGAGGATCACTTGAGCTCAGGAGTTTGAGATGAGCCTGGGCAATATAGCAAGACCTTGTCTCTACAGAAATGCAAATGAAATTAGCAAGGTGTGGTGGCATGTGCTTGTAGTCCCAGCTGCTGGGGAGGCTGAAGCAGAAGGATCTCCTGAGCCCGGGAGGCCAAGGTCGTGGTGAGCGGTGATCATGCCACTGCACTCCAGCCTGGGCAACAGAGTGAGACGCCGACTGAAATAATAGTAGTAACAATAATGATAATAATAAATAAACAAATACACCTCTCAGATGCCAAGGAGTTGTTTCTCTCTCTGCCCTGGCCCATGCTTTTCTCTTGGTCTGGAATGTTCTTCCCTTTCTTCTCTTACTTAAATGCTGCCTCTTCCTGTTCCCACCCCAAGCTGATTCCTTGTCTGTTGTCTTTCTTCCCCACTAGAGTGGAAGCTGCGTTAGGGCAAGGACTTTGACTGTATGTTAATGGCTTTATCACCAAGATTAATGGAAAAACCCATATGCTTAATTTTGTCAATGAACGGACATTCCCACATTCGATTCTGAATATCCATCTCTGTCTATCCGGTGGCCCTTTCCGCCTCCTCCTGTGGCAGTTGTCTCTCTCTGTCTCCACTAGTCTGTGAGCTGCTGGAGAAGCTTATTTCTGCGGCCCCTCAGAGCACAGACCTTGGCACACCATAGACCTCAGGGAATGAGTGCAGCCAACATAAAGGCAAAGAATTGGCCCTGATTACAACATAACACTCCCTGGGGGGAAAGGTGTGCTCCTAACCATCTGGGATGGGGAGTTAGGAAGTGACGCAGATCAGAGAGGCTGACTCATGGTCCCAGGGTTGTTGCTCTGTAAGGAAGGAAAATGGGGCCAGGCGCGGTAGCTCAAGCCTGTAATCCCAACCCTTTGGGAGGCTGAGGTGAGAGGATTGCCTGAGCCTAAGAGTTCGAGACTAACCTGAACAACTTGGCAAGACCTCGTCTCTACGGTAAGTCAAAAAATTAGCTGGGTAAGGTAGCACATGCCTGTAGCTACTTGGAAGGCTGAGGTGAAAGATTGCCTGAGCCCAGCAGGTTGAGGTTGCGGTGGCGGTGAGCATGCCACTGCACTCCAGCCTGGACAACAGAGGGAGACTCTGACTCAAGAGAAAAAAAAAAAAAAGAAAGGAAAATGGGAAGTCTACTAAAAGCTAAACTTTTGGATGTAAAGATGACTTTCCCCTTGAAATCACCCCATGACTGCTGTCACGCAAGCCTTCCTCCTGGGCAGCAGAATGACTCCTTGCAGATATCAGGTGGAAGTCCGCCTCCCTTCCATCCTTCCCTTTAGACTTTGGGGGCCAGCACTTTATTTGAGAAGTAGCTGTCTACATGTTGAGAATGAGAAGATGATGGGCAGGAGGCAGAACAGGAAGGACTGGCCAACAACCATCTTGGGTGCCAGGGTTGAAGACATGGGTTCAAACTCTGCCTCTGCTCCGCCCTGGCTGTGCGCCTGTCAGCAAGCAAGTGACTTAAACGTCCTGACCCTCAGTTTCCTCAGCTCTAAGATGGGCATGGTAATGATGATGGACTCTACCCAGAGGATGCCAAGACAATGAACTGTAAAACACAACATCAAATTCATAGGATAAAATCCAGAGGTAGATTCTTAGAGGATTATTAGAGATGATACCAAAACCACAAGCAACAAAAGAGAAAGGAGAGCAACTGAATTTCATGAAAATCAACACATTTTCAACATTAGAGGACAGCCTAACAGAATGAAAGAAAGGCTTTGTAAATCAAATATCTGATAAGGTCTGCTATCCAGAATATATTAAAAGCTCAATGGTAAAAAGACCCAATTAAGATTCATAAACCAATTTAAAACTGAGCAAAGGACTTGAGTAGACATTTCTCCAAAGAAGATATGCAAATAGCCCAGAAGGACACGAAAAGACACTTACCATCATTAGTCATTAGGAAAAAGCAAGTCCAAACCACAATAAGGTACCACTTCACACACACTAGGATGGCTATCTTTTTTTAAAAAGTTGAAGATAACAAGAGTTTGTGAGGGTGTAGAGAAATTGGAACTTTCATACAATGTTAGCGGGAATATAGAATGGTCCAGCACCATGGGAAACAGTTGACAGTATCTCAAAAAAGTTTAACATAGGATTACCTTAGGATCCAGCAATTTCTCTCCTAGAAATATGCCCCAAAGAATTGAAAATAAACATGAATGTTCATAGTGGTGCTGTTCACAATAGCCAAAAAAGTGGAAACAACCCAAATGTCTATCGACAAATTAATGGAGAAACAAAATGTTATGTTCTCACCGTGAAATATTATTCAGGAATAAAAAGTGAAGTACTGGTAAGTGCCACAGCATAGGTGAGTGTTGGAAACTATTATGCATAGTGAAAGAAGCCAGACACAAAGGTCACATCTGATAGGACTCTATTTTTGTAGAATATCCCAAATAGGCAAATCCATGAGAGACAAAAAGCAGATTAGCTGTTGCTGGGGTGAAGGAGGGGGCAAGGACGGGCAGTGACTCCTTAATGGGCACAAGTAGTTCCTTTTGGGGTGACCGAAATGTTTTGGAACTACATAGCATAGACATGATGGTTGCCCAATGTCATGAAGGTACTAAGTGTCACTGAATTGCACCCTTTAAAATGATTAATTTTATGTGATGCCAACTTTAGTTTAATTAAAAGAAAAAACACACAGCACAGAGAAGGCAGTCAGTAAACGGTGCCTTGACCACCACATATATGATAACGTCCCCTTTCCTCTGGAAATCAGTTTTCCTGAAAGACTGAACATAAGATATGTGAGGAGACTGCAAAACAGCAAGTGTAGAGATGGAAGGAGGGCAGGGGGTGGGGAGGCCACTGTGGGTAGCACGCTTGGTCCTTCCCAACCCTCCAAGCACTCACTGCATTAAGGTGCTTCCTGTGGACCTCCCCCTTCCTGCCCGGGGTGAGACCATGGTGCTCACACTGGCAGACACAAGACCGGCAGATGAGGCAGAGGTTCCTCTGGCCTAAGCCATGGATGTGAGTGGTGTGACCTGCAGCTCCCTGCCTGGCAGCATGGCTGGCTCACCCCAGCTGCTGCCTTCTAGGTGTCATTGAAAATTCCTGACACTACTCTGTGGCTTAGGTCAAGGTGCAGTATCTCTGTCTCTAAACCCTAAGGTCATGGACTGGAAGAGACTCTAAAGCTTCCCATCCTTTCTTATTTGGCAGGTGGGGAAACAGAGCCTTGGGGTGTGGCCCCAGCAGCCATACTCCTTGCTGAGCCCACTCTTCTGCAGTGGAGATTGGAAGTTTGGTCCCTCCTTTGCTGTTAGTAGTCCCTGCAACTGATTTTTGCTTTAATATTTTATCTTTGACAACAGGCCTTGACCCAGGTCAAAAGATTAAACAGGAAGCTCTGACGTGTTCGTTTGGAGGAAGCAGCATGGTTTACAGGAAGAGCAAGAAAGCTTGGCCAGCTCAGGGCAACCCCATTTTGTTAATAATAATAGTTGCTTCCATGTTTGGGGGGTAGTTAGCATGGTGGTCAGTGCATGTGTGCTGAAGCAGGGCTGCCTGAGTTTGAACCCCAACTCTTTTACTTACAGCTGCATGACTTCAGTTAAAAAGCTTAATATCCCTGTGCCTCAGTTTCTTCACCTATAAAATGGGAACTTTAATGGTGTACATAAAAACTCCCAGAATTGTGCCTAGCCCATGTCAGGGGCTTGATCAATGACAATGATGATCATTCTTATTGCTGATATTAATTAGTATAATTACCTTTTTAATATGGTGAATCTTGCAAAGGACAGCTTCCCAGAAACAGCAAACCATGGAACCAAAAGGGGGAGGGGAACAACTTTGTGCTTTTTGCAAAATTGGCCACAAATTGCATTTTTACAAAATCCAATTTTCTCACTGACTTCTTGTTTGGGAACTGCTTTGTCTTTGAAATCTAGCGAGGACTCTGTCTTGGCTTTTGCACTCAGAAGGCAGGCCTCTGTCTTCCAGGCATGAACGGGCCATTTCCTTTGCTTGAAAACAAAAGTACTCCCTCCTCCCACTCCTGCTCCTACCCAGACATCTGTGTGGCTACCTCCATCACTTCCCATACTCTTTGCTCAGGTGCCACCTTTTCAGTGAGCCCACCTCTGGTCACCCTACTCAAAATTCCAGGAACCCCCGTCCCCTGCACAGCATGCCTACCTTCTCAGCATTGTTTTTCTCTTCTTAGCACATTATCTGTCATACCATTTCCATTCGTGGGGGGGGATGGAGTGTTTCTCTGTCATCCAGGCTGGAGTGCAGTGGCCTGATCAGTTCATAGGCTCATTATAGCCTCAAATTCCCAGGCTCAGGTGATCCTCTCACCTCTGCCTCCCGAGTAGCTGGTACTGCAGGCATGTGCCACCACATCTGGCAAAATTTTGTATTTCTTTTGTAGAGATGTGGTCTGGGCTTTTCTTGAATTCCTGGTCTTAAGTGATCCTCCACTTCCTAAAGTGCTGGAATTACAGACATGAGCCACCATGCTCAACCTGAGGACAGGGGTTTTGACCACTGTGTCCATTGCCTTTTCTTCAGTGCCTAGCACACTGCCAAGCACACAGGATGGGTTCAGGGCATGTTTGTTGGACGTATGAGTATGTAGGTGGGAAGGAGGACTGGCTGGTGGGTTTTGATGTTAGAATTCACCTGATCCAGGTGAGCTCAGGAGAGGAAACTAGCCTTCACTGGGTGGCTCCCCAGTGCCAGCTGTGGGCAGTGCCTGACATGTGTCATCTCATTTTATCTTCACACCAGCCTTATGACTGGGAAAGCCAGGGCTCAAGGAGATTAAGAAACTGATCTAGTCACCAGCTTATGGGTGGCTGAGCCTAAGGACATGATGGTGCTCTCCCAGCCGGGATAGATCACGCTGCCTTCACCCTTCCCTGCACCCCAGCCTCCTGGGAGACCTCCCTGGGTGGTTTCTGAGCTGGCTGCAGGGCCAGAAGGCCCGTCCCTCCTCACCTGACTGTGTGGGGGTGGGCTCTTGGCATGTGCGCTGAGTCAGGCGGCCCAAGTGACTGTCAGCACTTGGGAGTAGCAGGCTAATTACCTGGCCTGGAGCAGCTGGTGGGCGGCTGGGAATTGTCTGAAAGGTCTGTGGAGAGCCATGGCCTGGGGCAGGGCTCCCCCCTCTCCAATCCTGGCACTTCTCTGGGCCAGCAGAGAGCAGGGCCAAGCCAGCCATTGTGACAGTGTAAAGAACATTTTCTGTCACCAAAGGATACCGGACAAGAGCTAGGAAGACTTGGGTGCTGATCCTGGCTTTGCAACTGACTGGGTGTGTTACACTGAGCAAGTCACGGAGCATTCCCAAATCCTCCTGCTTACCTCTCAGATGTGTTATGGAAATGTATGCAATGTGCTTAGCCCAGGTGCAAAATCAACATTAGCTATTTTATGTTTATTAGGAGCTACCGTCTCCACACCTGTGAAGGAAGAGGTTTCATTTCGTAGTCACAGGCCTGGCACACAGTAGGTGCTCAATAAAGGTTGACTTCCTTCCTCTTCCCTTCCCTTCCCTTCAGCATCAGATTCCAGACCTATGCTGTTCCTGGGCATGCAACACTCCTGGCCCTGCCTTGGAGGTGTTCTCTGGTAATTTGAGCCACCTCCCAGTGCCCAGGGTTGGGTGCTAGGTGGCCATGCTCAAACCCTCTTTTTTCTTCTCTCCTTCCCTTTCTCCCTCCCTTCCTCTTTCCCTCCCTCCTTCCTTCCCTCCCTCTTTCCCTCCCTTCATTCTTTCCTTCCATTCACTTTTGCTGATCACCTACTAAGTGTCAGGCACCATCAGTACAGTTCTGAGCTGTATCACAAGGTTTCAGTTCTGAGCTGTATGAGCTGTATCACATGGAGCTTAAGTCCAGTTAGAGTTAGGTGGAGAGAAAGGAAATAACCCAGCAAAAACATAAAACAAGCACTTTGAAAAGTAGAAAATAGGATGATATCATAGAAAATGATGGGGGAGGGGAGCAAAACTAACTTGTGATGGGGGGTCAGGAAAGGCATCACCTAGGACACAATCATGAAGCCAAGACTTGGAAGACCAGCACAGGCCGAGCACATTCTACTGGGAGAAGAGGGCTCAGTGGAGGGAATGGCACAGGCAAAAGCCCTGAGGTGGGACGGCGCTTCACTAGTGCCCAGCACTTCCTGATGGGCTGTGCGTGTGAAGTCATGGCTTAACTTCTTTGGCCTAGGAAAGGCAACTGGTCTCCCAGGCTTGACTGCATGTAAGATCCTGGGTGTGTCCTTTCTGCAGTTCCATTGCTGCAACTGGCAGAGGTCATTGTGCCCAACATTCCTCAGAGCCCCTGTTCTTCTCACAGACACTGGGCTAAATTAAAGGGGTCACCTGCAGAAGACCAGATTTAGTAGCGATTAACTCCTGATGGGCAGACATTTCACTCCTTTGAACGCTGGGCAAGGTTGGCATCCAGCCTGGGCGGGGGATGCCTCCTGCCCAGGCTCCTCCTGCAGCCAGAATCCCCAGTCTCCCATCCACGGCGCACCCCAGCCTGGTTCCTGCCTCTCCCCACTATGCACGCTCCACTACCCAGCCCCAGGGCCCTGCCCGCCTTGTCTCTGTACCCACGGAAGAAGCTCTCTGCATTCCTCTGGGCTCTGTGTGGGCTTTGCCTCCCATCCATGTTCCTTCTCAGATGCCCTGGGGGAGGTTTGCCTCTTCTTCCCCATCCTCCAAATTTCTCTTTGCATATAAGCTCGTTAAGGATTGGTCAGGTCATCGTCTGTGTGAGCTCTTGATGGCCAGGCATCCAGGTCCCAGGGCCTCGCATGGCTTGGCATTTCATTCATTCACTTATTCATTCAGCAAGTGTGGACTGGGGGTCACTCCGTACCAGGCGCAGTGAGAAGTAAGGGTGTCACAGCTGTGGACAAGGTGTAGTTCCTACTCTTTTGTGCTCCTAGGTTGGGGGCCATTATAACGCAGATCAGACTGAGAAGACAGGGGTGTAGTGCCCATTTGAGCTTAGGGTGATTCGAGAAGGCTTCAAGTCATGCAGAATGAGGAAACTGAGGCTCAAGGGAGTGAAATGACTGGCCCAAGATCTCACATCTAGTATATGGCAGATAAAATCCAAGTCTGTTTCCTTTGCACACGGTCGTTTGTGGAGTGGGTTCCCCCCTCTGTCTACACCCTCCGACCCAAATTAGTGCACTCCTTTCTGACTCTGCCCCAAAGAGTGAGAAGGTTAAGGGTCAGATTCCCTTGGCCAGATCCTGGGTAGCCTTGCCGCATTCTTCCGCTTTCGAACTACTTCAGACTTTTCGGTGACTCATTGGGTTCTTGGAGTCACAGAGGGGCGCTCAACAGAATTCAAGGTCAATGATCAGACTTCCCATCTGCAGGGAATTTTGAAACAGCTCTCATCTTACTCGTGTTTTATTTTCTATTACATAAATAATGCATACTAATTTGTATAAAATATGGGGGAAATCACAAATCACTCACAATTCCACCACCCAGAAATAACCATTGTTACCATTTTGGTGTATTGAGATATTCTGGGATATTATGTAGAAATTGCTATAATATATAATTGCTTCTTATTAATTTATGCAGATACACAAATATGATGAACTTGTATACATATTTAGTTTGTTGTAAAGACTTGCATGTTTCTAAGTCCTGGAAATCTCAAAGATCTGCTGCTCCCAAAACAGAGTTCTTAACCCTGTGCTGTGGTCCCTGTCGTGCTGAATAACATGTGCCTGTCTGCCTTCCTGTCTTTCCCACCAGCCTGTGTGGCTCGGCTCAGAAGGGCAGCCCGAACCCTTCCCATCATTCCCTCTCCAGCACCCAGCACACAGCAGACACAGTGTTGGATGGAACAAATGTCTCTGCGGGCCAGCCAGTGTTCTGGGGTCTCTTGATTTGGCTGTAGTAAGGTGAGCAGGGCTATCTATTTCTAAAGGACAGCTTTCCCTTCTCTGCTATGTTCACTAAGGAATTAAAATATCTTAGAGCAGGAATCTGTCTGAATCCCTGGGTGCCCAGGACAGTGCCTGGGACAGAGAAAGCCCCCCATCCATGTTTGTGAAAGACCGAATGACCTGAACAATGCCTCTTATTTGGTAAATAGTGTGCGTAGATTATCACCACGGCCCTACAACATGGTTCTAGCACCATCCTTGTGTATCACATGAGGAAACTTAGTCTCAGAGAGGTCAAGCGGCTTGTCCAAAGCCAGAGTGTTAGTAAGCGGCAGAGCTGGGACTTGAACTCCAAAAGCCAAGTGTTGGGTGGACCTTGACCTTGCACTCTATTTGCTCCCTTCATGGGGCTGCTTTTCAGATACCCATCCTCAGTTAACCCCCTAGGGAATGAACTTGTCAGCTCGCCCCTTTTCATGAAGGCTGGATGAAATACCAAAAAGTTAGGGCTCCCAGAGAGAGGGAGGACCCACGTGGGCCCCGCCTCCTGCGTGGGCTATCCTGGTGGCTGGGCCCTGACCCAGGTCCTCCCGGCCCCTTCTCCCTCTGCGTCCTTCACCACCTATCTTTTTCACAGCTCCGTTTCCCCTCTTGTCAACAGATCTCTCAACAAAATGTTTTCCATCGCTGCTGGCTATTTTTGTCCCCTTTATCAGAGTTCTTTCCTTTGGTAAATAGCTTCCTGGCACAGGGTGGGCAGCCTAACTCGAGCGCCAGCAAGTGCCGTGTGGACGGGGGTGGGGGGGCATCTGGGGCGAGAGGGAAGAACTGGGGAGCTATGGGCTGGACGCCACCTGTGGGGGCTGCTTCTGCTTTGATGGCGGTGGCGGCAGCAGCGGCAGGAGCAAGATGCTCCTTCATTCCTGTTTCAATTTGTTAAAATCCTTCTTCGAGGAGGCAGTATGTGTGTGCACAGGCCTCGGAAGCAATCAGCGACCGGCGCCCAAAATAGACTCAAAATCAGCAGCGTTTTGTTTTGCTCAAGGCTTTTCATGCCTGCAAGGGGAGGAAAGAAAGGATCCAGAGCATTTTCTGCTTCCAAACACACATCTATTTTACAAGAAGACAAATGACTTGTATTCCTGCGATTAAATCCAGCAGCGTCCCCTCCCCGCCACCCCTCCTCTGAAGGCCTCGCCAGCACTTCCTTTTGTGGCTGCGAGAAAGCAAATAGCGGTTCACTCGTCTCCAGCACGGCGCTCGGCTGCCTCCTCCGGCTCTGCCTGGAAGCTGGGCTTTTACAAGCTGAGATTTTCATAAATTAACGCTGCACGTGCCGCCATGGCTGCTGTAAGGGTTTTCTAGAAGGTGCTGTGGAGCCAGGCCCGGCAGGAGAGAAATGAGCCGGTGACTTGCTAGTAGAAGCCTCCTGGCCTCAGTCAGCGGTTGCGCCAGGGTGTCGCGGACATCCTGGACTGCACTCTGAGTGCGGCCTGATGTCAGGGAGCCGCTACAAGGGGCGTCGACTTCCAGAGGTGGTTCCCTAACAACCAGGGAGACCACAGGCTGCAGGGGGTGAGTCACAAGGGGAGACTAGGAGTTCCTACCCTGAATCGAAGAGCCCTGACACTGTCCAAGCCACTGTCCCCCTGGAGGCCAGTTCCTCCTGGTGACACCCTCAAAACACAGTGACACTTCTCTTTTGTAGCACTCAATGGCAATTGAGTGGTCATTTGTGGAATGTTTTGACCACCTAGGTCAGGGGTCTGCAAACTTAGGCCCACAGGCCCAGTCTGGCATAGCCTTGGTTTACATATTGTCTGTGGCTGTGTTTGCTCTATAATGGCAGACTGACTAGTTGCCATGCAGAGACTATTGGCTCCCAAAGCCTAAAATATCTACTCTTTACAGGAAATAAGACTTACTTTGCTAGACTGTTACAAGGATCAACATGAATTCTCTTAGTCAACACTTAGCACAGTTCTCGGCAAATACTGGGGAGTCTCGCCCAGGCCCGGTTCCCCTCAGTGGTCCCCACTGGTAATGACATGCCCTTTCTTGGTCTCCACCTATTTGTCCTTCCCAACACAGCTCACGTGGCTGGACAGAGAGGGAGTGAGGGGCCTTGGGATCGTGGTTGGCAGCAGGGTGTAGAGGTTGAAGCATCTTAGAATCACCGGACCTGAGTTCTAGTCTTGGCCCCACTACTCGTGAGCACATGGGTTTACCTCTCCAGGCCTCACTTTTCTCTTCTGGAAGTTGGGAGAGAAATAGACCCTTCCTTGTAGGGCATTAATAAAGATGCAATGCAATGATATGTCTATGTGTTTAGGCCAGGATCTGACACTCCATAAGAGTAAATAGTAAGTGCCCAACAGATGGGAATTGTTAGTCACCTCTCAGATGATCCAGTCTAGGTAGATTCCAGCTTTTCCGGTGTTCTCAGGGAAGTGGTTGGCTTTGGGCATCTCTCGGCCCCTCATGGATCCCACCTTGGGGACAGGAGTCTCTGAGAAGGCCCCTGTCCTGTCTCATTGAAGCGGGAAGTGCTATAAAACCCAGAGGCCCAGCATGCCAAACCAACCCAGCTATACTCCTGGTGTGGGGACCAAATAGTGTCTCTGAAAATATGTGTTTTCCTGGATAAAACCTCTAATTGGACAATTGCAGGTCTTCTGGTTTGATTCAGACTTTATGACTTTGAGAGCTCTTAAACTGGGACAAGAAGAAATTTATGAATGGGATTTATTTATTTCCATGGCCCTCTGACTCACGCTTTGACCAAACTTGGGAGCGGGTCTTCCATCCCTTGCTAATTTATCTTGGTCAAGTGGTTGTGATTCTGCCTGTGTCCTCATACAGCCAGTGGGTACTAAAACTCAGATGGAGGGCTTCTGGCTGCTTAAAAGACCGTCCTGCCGGGCTCGGTGGCTCAGCCTGTAATCCCGCGCCTTTGGGAGGCTGAGGTGAGTGGATTGCCTGAGCCCGCGGGTTCGAGACCCGCCTGGGCAAGCGAGACCTTATCTCTACAATAAATCAGAAAATTAGCCGGGCGTGGTAGCGCGCGCCTGTAGTTCAAGCTACTTGGAAGGCTGAGGCGGAAGGATCGCCGGAGTCCAGCAGGTCGAGGCTGCGGTGGCCGGGAGCGGCCACTGCACTCCAGTCTGGGCAACAGAGTGAGACTCCAACTCAAAAAAAAAAAAAGACCGTCCTGTGCCCAGATTGATTTCCCAGGAAAGGGATGCTTGGGAATTTCTCAAGGAAGCATCGCAGTTTTCTCCCAAATGTTGCACAGTCCTTTCATCAGGGTTTTTAGTCCTTCTCATAGAAAGCTCTTCCTGGTTCGAGACCCGCCTGGGCAACTTGGCGAGACCTCATCTCTACAATAAATCAAAAAAATTAGCCGGGTGTGGTAGCGCGCGCCTATAGTTCCAGCTACTCGGAAGGCTGAGGTGGAAGGACGGCCAGAGCCCAGCAGGTCGAGGCTGCGGTGGCCGAGAGCAGCCACTGCACTCCAGTCTGGGCGACTGAGTGAGACTCCAACTCAAACAAAACAAAACAAAACAAAAAACTCTTCCAGATGGGATTGAAGGTGCCTGATCTTGAGGAAGGCTGATTCCTGGCTGGTGAACTTTTCCCCTGGGTGCCCAAACCCAAGAACTCTTTTAAAGATAAGCAGTGGACCTACAAAGATCTGACTGAACTAACGTGGCAATGAGACTGACTTCATACAGAAGGTGTGTTAGTTAGGATAACATAAGGTTCTCTTACAAAAAGATCCCACAGTGTATAAAGGCTCAACCACAATAGAAATTTAGTTCTCATTCACATAATAGTCCAAAACTGACATTTCTGGCCAGTGGATGACTCTTCTTCATTCAATGATTCGGGAATCCGAGATTCAGGATTCGTTCTATCTTAAGTTTCCACTATGCTAAGGAAGGAAGAGCATAGATTTTGGAGGCCAGTTAGTTATAGAAGGGAAATGTACCAAGATTGAGGCCTTAAAGGGTTAAATGTAATATGCAGATAGAGTGCACCTGCTCAACTGTGAAGGCAACCCTGTCTTGGTGAATCTCTTGTCCTTAGAGCAGTGCCAAGAATGCAGCAGCTTCTCAGTAAGTATCTGTGAAAGGAATGAATGAATGAATGAATGAATGAATGGATATTCTTCCAATTCTATTCCCTTGTTCCCTGACTCGGGCCACCTGATAGGCCACATTTGTGGTCAACTATTTCAAGCCACTTCAGAGGTGCACCTGTTGGACCCAGAGTCCACGGGTTGATCAAATGTCGCCTCCCCCTCCAAAAAATCTAGACATTGCTAGTTACTTATCCAATTTACAAATTGCTTTTTATTGAAGAGCAATTTAAAAATTATAAAATTTGGAACTGTCCAAAACACTCTGGCGTGTGGATGTTGTACCCAAGGGCCCACAAGATTTCTGATTAGAAGGTCTCTTAGAGGGCATCTAGGCCCTGCTGGAGAGAAATGACCCAGCTTTTGAGCCCACCCACCTGGCAATGACTGCCTGGAGTTGGATTCTGGAGGCAGGCAGGCTGTGATTGATTAGTAATGTCTGCCACAGGCAGAGGGGAGGAAAATGATAAGCAAAGTCCCCTCCCATGTAACTTACTAGATCTTATCAAGTCTAAGATCCTCATATATTATGTACAGAGGTGAGGCCCAGAGGGGCAGGTGGTAGGCAACTGCTCTTAGAGACTTAGCTTGGAAGGCCTGAGGGGTGGTTGGAGCCAGAATGCAAAGGGCCAGAAAATGGTAGAGGGTCTGCTGGAAAATTATCTCGGAAATAGAGAATGCAAGAGAGTTAAAGGCTAGGGATTAGTCAGTGATTGTGGTTACTTCTGAGAGAAGAAAAGGGAGCATGGGGTGTGACGCAAACTGGAATCTGAGACTGTCGTGCTTCTTGCTGAACCTGCAGCTCGTGCCCGGGTTTCTGCCCAAGGCAGGTGCCATGAGGTCATTCATGAGTTAGGTGGGCAACGGGCAGATGGCCGGAAGCTCTCCTGGACATCCAAGGCCTCCCATGGAGACCTGAGCACAGAGGGCCCCTGAGCACTCACTACCACCTGGTGCCTCCTCAATGCCTCTTCTGTGCTGGCCACTGGGGGTCCAGAGACACCGAGTCATGGCCCCCAACCCAGTGGAGCTCACAGTCTGGAGAGAGGCAGAGAAACCTTTCATTTCCTGGATCCTAAGAGGACATCGACCACAAAACACTTTGTCAGTTTTGTAATCATGTTTCAGGAGGCAAGACATTCTCCCAAGTTAACCAGAAGTGTGGATTCTAAGAACTGTCCTGATTTTGCTAAAGCAGAAATGGGACCACCTGTGCGCTTTTTAATCAAGGAAGTGAAGTCAGTCAGTGATTACAGTACTAAGCCATCTGTGCCGTGACACAGAGAGTGCTGGGGAAGGTGTGATTAATCCTGCCTTGGAAGGGGCAGGGAGGTCAGAGCCCTGGAGGCGTATGCCAGGCTAACAAGGCAGGAAGGGCATTCCTGGCAGAGGAAACAGCATGGACAAAGGTCTCATATATATCTGCGATGGTTAGAGTGTGTGTAGGCAGGGCTGGACAGGAAGAAGGACAGACAGAGACAGACTGTGAAGAGACTCTACTTCTTCCAGAGCAGTGGGTGGGAATGAACCTTGGGACCAAGAGTGCCACAGCCCTGTTCTGAACAGGGGTCCCAGAAGCAGATTGGCTGTCACATTTCTCCTTCGGCGTGCCAAGCGTGCAAGCACAGAGGCTTGGGAACCAGCAGACGATCTGTCTAAAGCCATTCTTGGGTGGGTTCTGGAAGGCGCACTGAAGGATGGAGAAGGAGAATGTCAGGAGGAGGAAGCACCCAAAAGGGTGCTTCCAGCCTCTGCTCTGCCCCTGAGCCCACTGTGGGGCCTGGGGCAAGTCCCCACCTCAATCTGGGCCAGTAGCAAACTACACGGGCTCAGGAACCAGGGCGGGGTTCAGAGCCGGGCTATACCACTCACCATCTGTGTGCACTGGTCAGGCTATTTAACCTCGGTGCCTGAGTTCTCGCCTCTGTAACATGGGGACTGTAACCGCAAGGATTAGACAAGAGAATCCATGTAAAAGCACTTTTAATGGAGCCTGGCACATACTAAACACTCAAAACCAGCTACTTAAAAAATTATTATGACTGTGATGATGGCGGTGGACTAGCCTAGTGGGAACTTTTCTTCTAACACACTTGGAACTTCAAAGTGGAAAAAGGTTACACTGCGTTCTTCTGACTGAGGCAGATGGAGACCCTAAACCTCGCCGTCAGCATCCCCCATCCCTGGGCTGCCTCCCACCCTGGGCACCTCTGCAGAACCTTAAGCTCCAGAAAACCCTGATTGAAAGTAGTTGTCCCAGAGGAGCTCCGAGTTCCCTCTAACTGCTCCTTTTAATCCCATTCTTCCCCTGACAATTGCGTATACATCTGGAAAAAGCTGTCTTTTACAGCTCCAAATCCATCTTCCAAGAGCATCATCTGACCCAGGCCCTGGGGACCGTCTGGTTAAAGCAAACCAAAGCACACATGGAGAGATGAGAATGTTATTCGAGCAGCAGTCCTTACTGCAGACACCCACAAATAACCAAATGCCACCTTCTCAGGGTTTTTTTTAAGTCAATAAATTTTTATGTAAGGAATTTTACGTGTTGCGATACATTCCAATGCCCAACAGGGTCACCTTAGTTCCTCCAAGGCTTGAATCAAGATTTATCTTCAAGACAGGCCTTTTAAAAAAGATCCATGCTTAATCCACAGTTGTTCTGTCATGGTTTTCTTAGTCGGGCTTCTGATATCTCCACTTGAATACAGACATAGGATGAAATACATTAAAAATTTCCTACTTAGAATCTGTGGTGTCTAGTTCTTCAAACAATTCACTTAAGGGCCCTAGAAGTTGAATTGTAGAAAGTCTATTGCTATTTTGGCTCATGAGCAAAGATGTATTATCCTTCAGGACAGGGGTTCCCAACCCCCAGGCTACAGACCAGTAGTGGTCCATGGTCCATTAGGAACCAGGCCGCACAGCAGGAGGTGAGCAGCGGGCGAGAGCTCCATCTTCTGTCAGACCAGCGGCGGTATTCGATTCTCATAGGAGCGCAAACCCTATTGTGAACTGCACACGAGAGGGATCTAGAAATAAAGTGCACAATAAATGTAATGCTCTTGAATCATCCCAAAACCACCTTCCCACCCTGGTCTGTGGAAAGATTGTCTTCCATAAAACTAGTCCCCGATGCCAAAAAGGTTGGGGTCTGCTGTGATACCGTGTTTCCAATATTGAACTTGCGTTGCATCCAGCTTTCACTCATGGCCTTAGCAAAAATGTGACAGGTGTCACTGTTGCAACCGCAGTACATTTGCTGTGATGGAGGCATAGCCTGAGTCTCAAGTTAACCCCATGATCAATTTCTAGATGCTGCAATCGACAGTGCCCATTCTCCTTGGGAAGGAGACTTCACCTCCATGGTTTTCAGGACAAGCTATGCAGATGTGACAGACATCATTTGTCACAGTCCAGGGAAGTTTCTTGTTCCTTTGTCTCCATGGTTGGGCACTGCCATTGTCCTGTGTGTGGTAAGCCAAGGTTGTCTCTTCTCCACTAAGGGACTCTGTCTTATTCTCTTTCCTCTGATCCTTAGCACAGGGTCTGAGTTTAGTGGGTGCCCAACAAGATGATATAGGGCTGATCAAAGGGAACTGAATACGGACACCTCCATGTGGCCTATCCCATGCTGGATTCTGACCATGCAGATGTTATTGTCTGGGAGAGACAATCAATGAATGTAAGTGGTAGGAGTCAGGACTTACTGTTGAGAGATAACATTCCAAAGTCCAGAACAACTACTGTGGGACCCCAGAACCCACAGAAGGCAGGGCTTGCCTTCAGGATCTGTGAGGGCTGAGCCTGGGGAGGACCCTGAAGAACTTCATCTTCAGGTCTGGAAATGGAAGATCTCCCTGCCTCCTGGGACTCCAAGCCCTCTGTAGAGTTCTGCCCAGCTTTCCCACATAAGCAGAAGGCCGGCCCCTTGCAGTGTGTCCTGAGCCATTGATCACTCAACTTCCAACGCAGGCTGTAGGACCACAAAGAGCAAAAGCTAAGAGAACAAGCCCCACCCTCAACTCATCCTTCAGGGCCTTTCTTCATGGACTAACCTCCACTTTCCCTCATCTGACTCTGTCTCCGGTTGTGCCAGCTGCTTTGGCCCCCTTGGGCTCGTCACTGTTCTTTAAGCATGCCTGCCTCTCAGTGATCAGGGTCTCTCTGTCTGTAATGCCCTTTCCTGCGCCACTGCCCTCTTCCACACCTACTGGGCTCCTGCTTATTCTTCAAAACAATCCTAAATGCCTCCTCTTGGAAACTTTCCTAGATCTGCTTAGTTACAGTTTTTTACTCCTCCCTCTCCTGTCTCCCCATAGAACTTACAAGGCATATATGACATTCCACTTGGGTTTAAATTACATTTTTTATTGCCCCCCACTATGTTATAAAGCTCGATGTAAGCAAGATTTTTATCTTACTAGTCTTCATATCTGAATGTTTGGGACAAGTCTATGGATTTGGGCTTCGATTCCTAGGTCTTTGGGGTTATATGAACTTAGACAAGTTATCTAATATGTTCAAGTCTCAGTATTATCATCTGTAAAATGGGGATTTAAAAACCCTCTTATCACAAGTTAATTGAAAGCACTATGTTGTCTTTATGAAGTAATTATGAAAATAAAATAATAGTAATGAGAGCTAATATTGGCCAAGTGCTCAGTTCAGTATTTCTCGAAACTCTTTACAAGTAGCTTATTTAAAACATTTTTTAAAGTTTTGGAGTAATTATAGATTTGCTGGAAGTTGTAAAGAGTGGTCCCAAAACCTAGTTTTCTCCAGTGATTACATCTTACATAATTATAGTACAATGTCAAAGCCAGGAAACTGACAGTGGTTCAACATGTGAGTATGGCTCTGGGTCAATTTCTTACGTGAGTAGATTTGTGCAAACACCACCCACAATCGAGACATAGAACTCTTCCATCTCCATAAAGATCTCTCAAGAATGGCCCTCCCTAGTCACACTCACCCTTCACCAGCCATCAGTATGTTTCCCATCTGCAAAATTGTGTCATTTTAGCAATGTTATTGTAATGGAATGAAACATTATGTGACCTTGTAAGACTGGCTTTGGACCACTCAACATAATGCCTTTGAGATCCATTCAAGTCATGCATCAATAGTTCATTCCTTTGTCACTGCTGAGTACTATTCTGTGTCTATGCCACTGATTTACCATGGCTTCACCATTAAAGAACATCTGGCTTGACGTATAAAGCTGCTATACACATTTGCATATAGGTTTTTATGTGAACATGTCTTCATTTCACTGGAATAAAATGCTCAGGAGTGCCGGTGTTGGGTTATATGGTAAGTGTATGTTTAGTTTTTTAAAGAAATAGTCAAACTTTTTCCCAGAGTGGCTGTACCATTTTACATTCCCACCAGCAATGTATGGGTGGTAGAGTTTCTCCACATCTTTGCCAGCATTTGGCATTGTCACTGTTATTTATTTTGGCTGTTCTAACAGGTGTGTAATGACATCTTCCCATGGTCTTACTTTGCACCTCCCTCATAGCTAGTGATGTTGAATATGTTTTCACTGCTATTTCCATCTGCATATCCTCTTCAGTAAAATGTCTCTACATGTCATCTGCCCATCTTCTAATTGTATTGTTACTTTGTTTTTTATTATTGAGTTTTGAGTGCTGTTTATATATGAGTCCTTTGCCAGCTGTGGAGTTTGTACAATTAGCACATTTAATCCACTCAACAACCCATAAAGATGATACAAGGATTATCCCAATTTAATAATGAGGAAGTCGAGACACTGAGAGGTCAGCACTGTGCATGGCCCACGGACAATGTCCAGGGAAAAATCACAGTTAAGTTTCATGCAGATGGAGCTCAGACCAAAGGCATAATAGCTCAGGGTACCTTGGAGGAAATGAGGGCTGGAAGCTGTTGGAGATAAGGAAGGGAAGATGAACATTAGGGCCAGCAATGAGTAGAGGGACTTACTATCGAGCCATCAACCCATTTAACAGGCCAAGAAGTTGAGGCACAAGCATTAGAACAGATTTGTATCCATCTGGATGTTTCATTAAGCCAGTGAAAGTTGCCTTCTTTTCACCACATCCTTCCTTTCTCCTATGCCGCAGGTTTGAGGGTAGCTGGCCAGTTCCTACCAAAGGGGCTTTTTCTTAAGGGAAGGGATTCCTCCTGTGCCTTCCCTGTCTAGGGTTCTGGGAGGCAACCTGCTGCTGTCATGGGAAGTACAGGGACAGGAGTCAGAATCCAGTTGCTGGTCCCAGCATGGCAGTGAACAGTGTGGGAATTAGGTGCATAACTCCTTCGGACTTCCCATCTCCCTATCTGTCAAATGGGCATAACTGAAGTAGCTAGCTGGCAAAGCGGTTGATGCAGACCACATGGAGCATGGTGGCGGCGAACTAGGGCTTTGGTAACATGTACAGCTTCAGAATGGAGCTCTTCCCTTTCTATGTAACCCTGAGCAGGGTGTTATCTTTTCTAAGCCTCAGTTTTCTTATCTGAAAACTGGGGGCCATCATTGTTCCTACCTTATCGGTTTGGAGTGGGGAATTAGTGAGATGTTGCACATAGAGCATTTGCACGGACCCTGTTTCGAGACGAACATGATTCGTAATAGCTGCCATCTGGTGAGCACTTACACTGCACCAGGTTCTGCTCAACTTAAACTAGGCTCATCCCAATAAGATTAGATACCAAGACCAGGATTCAGGGGTAGGCCACAGTGTTTATCCAGCAACTCCCATGCCTCACAGGGGGCATTCATTCCACTGCACTTTAGGGCCTGCTGTGAGCTTGGGCTAAGTATGTAACCACAGCCAGGCCACATTCTCAGGAGAGAGACTCAGGAAGGTGTGGCACATACAAGGAACTCGAACTCTCTACAGAGGCTGCAGGGTAGATGGAAAGGACCCTGGTCAGTACCGGCAGCGTCCGCTTTAAGTTACTTTGCAGTATAGACTCATCTACTCCACACAACAACTCTATAAAGTGGGCACTAATATTATCCCCGTTTTATGGAAGAGGAAACTGAGACACAGAGGAGTTTGACAGCTTGACTAAGGTTCTACGATCGGTCTGACTTTGGAGCCTGCATTCTTAACTAGTGGCTTTCAAGAATTTTGGTCTGTAATCTTCGGTAGGAAATATATTTTATATTACAATTCAGCTCCCAAATACTCACACACACACTCAAGAAATAAAAGATTCACAAAGCAATACTCGTCCTTACCATGTGCAATGCACTCTGAAGTTTTCTGTTATTTTTTTAAGAAAAAATTGTGTTATTTTTAACATGGTATTAGTCACCCACTAAGCTGTTTTTATAACCCAGTCATGGGCCACGACCCACAGTTTTGGAGAAGACAGCACTGTGACATTCTAGTTCATAGGACAGTGTTGATGACGGTGATGATGTTCTAGGGTTGGCATGAGGGCCGGTGCCTGTAGGTGCCCAGAGGAGGCTGGCTTCTTCACTTGCCCTTCTTGGCAAACCAGAGCCCAGGAGCTGCTGCCTTCTGGGTTTGCAGACTGAGGCCTGAGCCGACCCTAGCATGTTTCCCTCTCTGCCCCAGTGAGATTCGCTCAGCTTCCTCCCTGGAGATGGGTACCAGCTTGGGCTGTGACCTTCAAGTCACCAGCTCCCCAGCAGCCAGGCCCTCCTTGGGAGGCGAGGTCATGCCCTGTCCCTATGACGCTGTCCCTTCCTTCCCCAGAGTCTCTCTGTGTGAGGATTGTCCCCCTAATCAGGATGGAGACGCAGTTCATTACAAGCTGGTGAGGCAACGGCTCTGTGCTCAAGGCCCGAGACAGGCTGTCTGGGAGCTTGGCCAGCCTCCCGCTGCCCCGGACACCAGGGCAGTGGCCTCTGAGTAGAGCCAGCTCGCTGGGTTTGTTTGCCCTCTTCCCAAGGGACACAGGCAGACAGGCACTGTTTGCTGAGACTCCCACAGTGTTCAGTATTGCAAAACCCCTGCCATGCCCAGACCATGAGTTTCAGCAGACGATAGAACTGCTTCCGAAAGCATCGAGAGCCATAACCGGGCTCTACTGAGCGTGAATGGGCACCGAGCCTGGGCTGAATGCTTCACACGCAGGTTGTTAGGTAGCCTTTGTAGCAAACCCACCAGGAAGGGATGATTGCCTCCACTCTACAGATACAGAAACTGAGGCACAGAATGTTTTGGTGGCTAGATGAGCTCACCAGGTGGCTAGAAGGTGGCCACAAATTCTACCACCTGCCCCTTCGTCGTGTTGCCTATCAACTCTGGCTTCACTCTGCTCGGTGGCCAGGTGAGTTCCCACAGGTGACTTTACCTCTCAGAGCCAAATCCCCTCACCCATAAAATAGTTCCAGATGGCGCCTTCTTCTGGAGGCTGTGAGGAAATATAAAAGAAGTAACGTGCATAAATGTCTTTCCCAGAGCTCCTGACACGGAAGGGGCACTTGACATGTCTCTCTGGAAAAAGTCAATTTAGTGCCTTTGCCATTCACTGCGGCCACTTCCCACAGGCATGATGTCACCACCCAAGGGGACCGGCGGCCCCTCTGGAAGCCTCCATGTGATCCTGGCCTCTTACACAGGCCTTGCCTTGCCTCAGTACCCATCACCCTGACTTCCCCAGATCTGAGATCTCAGCCAGGACGCCTATCTCTTGGAGGGCTATGAAGAAGTCATGGATTCCTTCTACCTGCTGATCCCTCCGCCTGGATGAGGGAAAAGCCACATGGTGGCTGCTGAGCCCGTGCAGAAATCCTCGCTAGCTGCCTTTTAATTACTGCCCGCAGTATAGGTTTTTAATAATAGTGGGTCCCAATTAGTTGCTTGTTACTTCAGAAATAATTACTGATAGTGGCCCTTTGTCTCTGTTTTAATTCCAGCTTCATTCCCAAGCTGCAGAAGTCTAAACAAGTGGGCGTTTTTAACTGGAAGAGGCGGGGATCTGGGTGCCCAGAAATGTTTGCACAGAGCTGTGGGCTTCACTGGGGTGCATGTGTCTATCCAGGATGAGTGCAGGAGTGACAGGGGCCATTTCTCATCCCTGAAGACACCTGTGCAGGGGAAAGCCCAGGCCTCTGTCTCGCGCTCAGGATAGGAATGGGATCTTGCTGTCAAGGGCAGGTGGGTCTGGGGCACAGCACTTGCTACTCAGACAGACTACAGAGCGGCTGGCCTCCAGTGGCAAACCGTGCCCATGCCATGCCTCTCTGCTGCCCTGGGGGGCCAGGCCCCAGCCACTGAGCAGGGCAGAGGCAGATGCTGCCCCACGACCCCTGATAGTGACAGGCACAGCTGGATGGAAGAGCTGCTTTGGGGTACAGGGAAGGGGTGTGCTCTTCATTCTGCGAGGGCAGAGCCCCGGCCTCAACCACGCTTCTGATCTGCAGTCCGACAGAGACTTTTCTGGCTTGCCGAAGAAGAGAACGTGGGGATGCCAGGGGGACCCCAGAGCTCACACTGCGCTTGTGGCACTCATAGCGAGTGGCCATCTGGGCACCATGGAAGCTGTGCACAGGTAAGGCAGTCACCAGCCACCAGGCTCTGTTAGAAGCAAGACAGTCCCCCAGCTTCCAGAAACTCTGCTTCCATTTGCCCTGCATTTGAGCTGCCTTTTCAGCTTTTATTCCACTGCACTGGGAAGACTTGTGGTGCCAGTGAGTTGCTATCTGCTGGAACTGGGTAGTGATCAGCGCCAACGTCTTTTGGGCACTTGCTGCAGGCCAGACGCTCTTCTAAGTGACTTATATGTAGCTTCTCATTTAATCCTCACAGATGACTCTTAAGGGAAGTATATTATTATCAGTAGCCCTAATTCATCCTTTCTCAAGTTTTCCTTCTTACCTCCAGTTCGTTTCGTCCATCGGGCCAAACCACCATGTTGTCTTACTGTTACAAATCTGGGCTTCTCTGTGTTTAGAGGTTCATTTGGAAAATCACAAGGCAGAAATGCTCCAGCTCATCCCAGATACAAAGGGGTTCAGTGAAGTAACTGAGGAAACAGAAAGGTTAAGTAACTTGCTAGAGGTCACCCAGCCCATATGTGGCTGAGCTAGGGGGATTTCTTTCTAGTAGGCTCCACGTCCAAGCTTTTGACCAGTAGGTTAGCCTGCCTCTTCCAGGAAGGACTTGACCCACTAGGGAACAGGACACTTCACAGGGCAACTACTTTCTATTGTTTTTTCTTTAGTTGGCTCTGAATAGTATATTCTTTTATGAGCAATCTGTGTGTGTGCATGTATGTGGTAATTCTTGGGTTGATGTTTGGTTCCAACTGTGTTCTCTGAAAGCTTCTCCCCGTTTGAGTCCTCTGGATCCAGCCAGATGCCTCTTTTCTTAGTGTTTGTGCAGTTTCTGTGATGAATGAAATAGCAGGAACACTTCTGAGCCCGGTCAGGGCTGTGACTCAGGCCACCTTCGTCTAGAGGTGACAAAGCCCTCTGCGCCATCATGCTGGCCGGCCTTGGTCCTTTTCAGTGTTCCCTGACCCTCTTTCTTCATGACCAGCTTGTCAAGGGAAACAGCCACACTGCTGAGCTGGGCATTTGCTGTTTTCCACCATGTTCTTTGGTCTTTACCGGGCCCCCCACCCCCCGAAAATCCCTTCCAGGGGAAGTGCAAACCAGTTGGCTGGAGAAACCTACTGAAAATTCATCCTTTCTCGTGTTTTTCTTCTTACCTCTGGTTCATTTTTTCCATCAAGCCAAACCACGATGTTGTCTTATTGTTAAGAATCTGGACTTCTCTGTGTTTGGAGGTTCATTTGGAAAATCGTGTCCACAAGGCAGAAACGCTCCGGTTCATCCCAGACACAAAGGGGTTCTTTGAAGGTGCAAAGGGTTTGGGATTAAGTAAGTAAGCAAACAAGCACAGCCTTTGAGGAGAGACGCGTGGGGCGGGCAGGGAGAAAGAGAAAACCGCCTCATCCAACCATGCCTCGGTTTATTTAGACAAGGGAAGCTTATTTGTGTTTATTCTCTGCTCACATCCTGGAGCTCCAAGGAATGCTCCTGGAATCTACCCCCGAGGCCTCGGGGCTCTTGCCAGAACCCCTTGCTGGCCACTCTTCTGTAAGTGTCAGGTAAATGTGGGCCGAGGGGCATACCTGTTAAGAGAACAGCATGAGGGAGCCTTGGTCCCGTTTCCAGGTGCTGGGAACATTTCCTTTCCATGTGAGGGCAGATGCTCTTCCCCTGGTGGTGTCTGCCCAGAAGACTCTCAAGCCTCAATGGGTATATCCCCTGCTTTTCTCACTCTCCAAACTGCATTGCATCCCTGTCTTGGTTTGGGTCTTTCCCCACAGACCCCGGGGTGAGGATTTCAGTGCAAGGAGTACATTTGGGAAGCAGTTCCAGGAGGCACCGTGAGGGAGTGGGGAGCCAGACAGAGCAAGGAGAAAGCCAATCAAAGATGTGTCACAGCGGGTTACTGCTGGGGACAACTGGGGCTCCACCCCGTGGGGGACCCTTCTGGCCTGCCCTGTTTGATGCCACTAGGCAGAGGGACATATCACTGTCTGTGGGTGATCTGCAGGCTAAGCCAAGGGGATATGCCACGGTGTCAACAGCGTTTGCTAAAGCAATCCACACTCTAACATTGCAAGTATCAGACAAATAATAATTGTCAATATATACCTATAACCTCTAACCAATTACATGTTTACTAATCTTATTTATCCCCAAAACGCTGTGAGGTGGGGCTGCTGTCACTACCTACAGTACAGCATGGTGGCTAAGAACTCTGGAGCCAGAATAACTGGGTTCAAACGTCACCTCTTCTGCTGAGCAGCTGTGTGACGTAGGCAAGTGACCAAGCCTCTTTGGGCCTCGATTCTTATGCCTGCAAGTTGAGGTAATGCCTTTATAGGGTTGTTTTTGAAGTCCCAGCAAGTTAAGGCATATAAAAGCATTTACAACTGTAGCTGGCATATATTAGGTGTTCAGCAAACACTCACTGTTGTTCTCAGATGGAGAAACAGCAGCCCAGGGAGATTAGCAGCAGGGAGGGAGTTTTTTTTTTTTTGAGTTGGAGTCTCATTCTGTCGCCCAGATTGGAGTGCAGTGGCCGGGAGCCTCGACCTGCTGGGCTCCGGCAATCCTTCTGTCTCAGCCTTCCGAGTAGCTGAAGGTTCTTAACTCAGGCTCTTAACTGCAGCCAGCCACAGTCTCTGCTTTATCTACCCTACCACATGATTTTGTAATCATGAATATGAGAGAAAGCGCTTTCTAAACCGCAAAGTGCTTCACAGAAGCTTCGGTTAGGCACTGACGATTTCTGGTCCTTGGAACAGCAGAGACAGTCTTGTTCTCTCAAGAGCTTTAGTCTGGTCTCTGAGTTGTGCTGTCTGTCATCTCTGTGCCGCTGGCACCAGGCACAGTGCCTGGCTGGACGCCGGCTAAGGGGATGAATCACCAAAGGCCCCAGGGCTGGCCCAGCGACCCCTTCCTTCAGAGTGCCCACCTGGGAATTCCTGCTTGAGTTGGGCCCTGTCTCTGTCACATAGGCCAAGTGCTGCCTCTCCCTTCCCCTGGGCACCCCCACGCCCTGCTCAGAATGTGCTCCTTGCTCACCCTGCTTGCCTGCCCCAGCGATCAGCCCTCATACCACCACTTCTTCTTGTGGCTCTCCTGACCCTTCTGACCTCCCCTCCTGCAAGTATGTCGCTCTTGGGTATGTGTGTGAGCCTAGGCTCCCGACCCTGGCTGTAAGCTCCCTATGGACAGAGCTGAGTGGCATTTGTTTATATGTTTATCCCTTCATGTATTTGAGTCAGGGTCTTTCTCTGCCTTCCAGGCTGGAGTGCAGTGATGCCATCAAAGTTCACCATAACCTCAAACCCCTGAGCTCAAGAGATCTTCCCGCTTCAGCCTCTTAAGTAGCTGAGACTAAAGCCACCACCATGTCCAGCTACATTTTTAAACTTTTCTGTAGATACAGGGTCTGGCTATGTTGCTCAGTCTGGTCTCAAACTCCTGGTCTCAAGTAATCCTCTGGCCTCGGTATCCCAAAATGCTGGGATTACAGGTGTAAGCCACCATGCTCGGTCCCTTTCTTTCTTTATCCACTGTGGTACCAGACACTGTACCCCATCAGGTAATGGGGACATGGGGACACAGGGGTGGGGGGAGAACAAGATGGGACTATCAGTCCAGGAGAGGACTGGCATGCAAACCTTGCTAACGATGACGATGAGTCTTGGTGGGACCATGGAGCTGAGATGCCCAGAGACGAGGCCCTCTTTCTCCATATGATGGGGCCAGAGGTGAGGACACTGGATGGAGCTCAACTGTTAGTTAGGGGTTCTTTGGTTGCAAGGAAAAGAAGCCTGCTCATGCCAGTCAAGGAAAAGTGAGAGGGGACTAGACATTGCAAGACCATAAGAGAATCTTCTGGAAACAGACAGGAACCTCCCCCTAGGAACTGAGGAGTGGGCGGGACCCCAAGTGTCTATTCTAGTTCTTATAGCCCACACATGGCCCCACACTGGCCAGCTCTGCACCGAGGTGGCCTCCCCCGCCACTGCCCCCATTTGCTGTCCTGGTTTCTGGTGCCCACGACACTCTAATTGGCCCAGCACAGCCAGGTGTCTGTCCATCCCTGGTTCAATCAGCTTTTTCCAAGGGAACAGGGCATCTGGTATTTCTTAGAGCTGGGAATCCGGGAATCCTCACTGGCAGGCAAGGTCTGTCTCTCTATGACAGTACTGGAGGGCGTGCCTTCTCTTCCCGGGGCTGCTGTCACAAATGACCACAAACTTGGTGACTGAAAACAACAGAAATGTATTCTCGTATGCTCCTGGAGACCAGAAGTCCACCATCAAGTTGTCGGCAGGGTCATGCTCCCTGCGAGGGCTCCAGGGGAGAATCCTTCCTTATCCTTTCCAGTCTCTGGTGGCTCCAGGTGGCTTGTGACAGCATCACTCCAATCATCTGCCTCTGACTTCATGTGGCCCCCTCCTCTGTGTCTTCCCTCCTCTTTTAAGGACACTTACACTGGATTCAGGCCTCACCCTAGTTCAGGATGGTCTCATCTAGTGATCTTGAACTTAATTACACCTTCAAAGACCCTTTTTCCAAATAAGGTCACGTTTACAGGTCCAAGTGGACATGTCATTTGGGGGCCACCATCCAACCCACTACAGTGGGAGTCCAACAGATGG
>CAUYQG010000997.1:0-10919 GCA_963574415.1 Tarsius wallacei
CTGGGTGCAAATGCCAGTGGAGATTTAAAGCTAAAACCTATTGTGATTTATCACTGCCAATCCACAAGCCTTAAAAGGAATTGTAAGGACTAGCCTTGGTTTTCACAATAGATCTAGCAAGACAGGCTGGCTGTCAGGACAGATATTTACTGATCTTTTAGGTGCTGTTTTTGCAGACGTTTTTAAAAAATACTGCAAGAGAAAAAAATGTATCTTTTAAAATTCCTTCAGTTCTCAAAAATACACCAACCCATCCTCAAACTCACTGAACTTTCTTCAGATATTAGTGTTCTCTTTTTACCTCCTAATACAACTTCTTTACTCCAGCCTTTTGATCAGCTTGTAATTTAAGGTGAACATTCAAAATGTTGGTTGCATCTACAGGTGGGTGACAATGCCCAGTTTTTGAATTCTGGAATAAATTTAATATTAAACTTGCAATTGATATTATGGTAGAGGTCTGGAACAGTGTTACAAAGAGCCTGCTTGCGTGGGGTGTAGCATAAAATTCCCCCTGATTGAATTCATGATTCCAAAATCTTTGAGCTTTCAGAAGAACCCCCAAAATCAAAGCAAGCTGTGTTGCTCTTGCAAAGGAGGTTGGATTTGAAGTAATTGAGAGTGAGGTCATCGAGGAGGTACTGCAATCCAGCTGTGGAGGAGAGAAGATGATGTAATTCAACAAACTGCCTCACAAGAGCAGAGCTTTTCACTTCTTAGCTATCTTCTGTTTTAAGTATGATGGAGAAACAACTGCAGTGGATAGAAGATAATGATCACAAGGCGGATTGCAACAGGATTGTACTTCATGTCAGAAGGTCTTATTTGAAGCCGCATAAGCAGCAGCTTTTTTTTTTTTTTTACTTTATTTTATTATAAAGATGTGGGGTACAAGTCAGGATTAGGAACATAAGTAATGTATATGCAGTTGAAGTCTGGGCCTCCTACTGGTCCTTCCCCTGGTTTAGGACCAGATACCCTTTGTGTTGTTAAGTGCCCCCACCCCCACCTCCTTCCTTCCTCCCTCCCCAGACAGTGTCCCAGGACTGCTGATCCCTCCCTTGTGCTATTGTAATTAATGTTCAGGTTCCCCTTATAAGTGAAAACCTGTGGTATTTGGTTATTTGTTTCTGTGATAGATCGTTAAGAACGATTGTCTCCAACACCATCCAATTTGCTGAGAAAGTCCATGATTTAGTCCTTCTTTGTGGTTGCATAATATTCCATTATGTATATGTACCACATTTTCTTTATCCAGTCTACTTTCAGTGGGTGGCAGAGTTGGTTCCATGTTTTTGCTATTGTGAATGTGCAGCAATAAACATGTGTGTGCAGGTGTCTTTTTTATAGAATGATTTGTGTTCCTCCGAGTATATTCCCAGAAGGGGGATTGCTGGAACATATGGAAGGTCAATTTCTAGTTCCTTTAAATATTGCCACACTATTTTCCATAGGGCTTGGACTACTTTGCACTCCCACCAACAGTGTAGGAGTGTCCCCTTTACTCCAGGTCAATGCCAGCATCTATTGTTTTTTGATTGATTAATGATGACCAGCCTTACTGGGGTAAGGTGGTATCTCAGTGTAGTTTTGATTTGTATTTCTCTGATGATTAGTGAGTCTGAGCATTTTTTCATGTATCTATTGGCTGCTTGTATGTCTTCTTTTAAGAAGTGTCTATTCATATCCTCGGCCCATTATTTAACAGAACTGCTTGTTTTTTTCCTTTCGAAGTGTTTGAGTTCCTTGTAGATCCTGATGGTAGGCCTTTGTCAGATACACAATTAGCAAAAAATTTTTTTTTCCATTCTGTGAGTTGTCTCTTTCCTCTCTTGATGATTTATTTTACTTTGCAAAATCTTTTCAGTTTGATGAGGTCCCACTTGTCTTTCTTATCTCTTATGGCATATGCTTTTGGGGATCTGATCAAGCATTGGTTGCCACTCCAGTGTGCATAAGGATGTTGCCTGCATTTTCTTCTAAGATTATAAGCACCTTTTTTATGAAAGAAAGGAAATGTTAAAATGGCAAAAACTGGGTATCTCTTTATAAGCCACTGTAAAAGAAATGAAGGCATGATGATGAGCCAGAATCATCATGTTTCTCGTAGTGTCACTACATTTCTTGGAAAGTACAAATGCTCCTTCACTTGAACTTCTAATGATGATATCCTTCTATCCATGCCTTACCCTCTCCTTACACCTCTTTCTAACAAGATATTATCACCTTTCTAAGGTAAAATCCTATGCTTAATGTAATATTTCTTTATTTAATGTCTTGTATTTTTACTAGAGTTGTTACGGTTTTACTAGTGCTCTGGTGACAAATGTGTAGGTTTTAAATAACCTGCCCTTTGACCTTATTTTCTCCATAAATCCAGTTTTGGTGTAGTTTTTTGGAAAGAGTGTTTTTTTCATACATTCGTATATTACATCACAGCACAGATGCCTATACAGACAGTTTCTCACTTCTAGTCTGGACAACTTTTTTCTTTTGTTTTTGGTTTTTCTCCTTAAAATGTGTCTGTTATTTCAGAATTTCCTCTTCTAGCTTTGTTGAAAAATATAGCTACTAGTAGGACGTGGTGTTTAATCAATTCTCCGGCTAATGTTTAGGGTTATACCCTGATCATATTTAGTAGTTTTTTAGGTGGCTCATAGTCCTGTTGAACGTTGCTTTGCATAATTGTTTCTCATTTTTCTTGTTTTTGTGTGATTTCTGAGAGAAAGGGGAAATACACAGTGGCAGACACTTTTAACTGCCAACCCAATATCTATTCCCCCCATCTTTCTTGCTGACAAAATGTTGGTTAGTCATGCCTAAATAAATTATTTTCCAGCCTTCCATGTATTAGAGTTAACCTTGCAACATAGTTCTTGCCAAGGAGAAATGAGCGTATTTTTGTAGGATTTCTGGGGAAGCTTCTAATTTCCTGATAAAATAGGCCAGATGAATTTAATTCCATCTTTTTTCACTTTCCTGTCTTGAACATTAATATGATATCTGTAACTGGTTGCTGTCTTGTGACTAGAAAGTGAAGATAAACATGAGGGTGAATACCTCATGTTTAAGCATGGCAGAACAGAAATATAAAGGCAGCTAGGATCCCTGACCAAACTGTTAAGACAGAAACTGCCTTCTTCTAGACTTCTCATTGTGCAACAAAAATAAACCCCTGTTTGTTTAAACCACTATATGTTGGGTATTCTAACTTTCTTTTGGGGGGAGGAAGGGAGATGAGATGCTATTTCTTTTCTTTTTTAAAAAAAATTTAGATTCAAGAGGTACAAGTGCACATTTGTGACATTGGTCATATTGTGAATTGGTGGGGGTTGGATTTCAGGTGTTTCTGTTCCCCAAATAGTGAAGGTATTCTAACTTTCTAGGGAATACAGCAATATTTACTCTGGTTTTACGACCAAAAGTTTTTTTCCAGCATTTCAAAGTCAAACCCAGGAATTATACAGCGAAAGACAAGTGACTGTCGTAACCAGTTTGAAGTAACTTCAGTTTTGCAATTTGTTATTGCCATCCTCTGTTGCACCTTTCAAACTTCTGTGGTAGAGGTAGAAGTAGAGTTATTCCTATTCCTTCTGAAATAAGGCCGACCCATCTTGCTCCAGTCCCTCTGGTGGAAAAGCAGAGGAACCAAGAACCTAGATGTGTGTGTGTGTGTGTGTGTGTGTGTGGTGGTGGTGGTGGTGGTGGTGGTGGTGGTGGTGGGGCAGGAATCAGTGGTAGAATACATCACAATGAACTATATCCACATTTCTTAGTTTGTTCCAAGAGCTAGGACCGTGTATACTAAATTTATAGAATTGATGCAGTTGTCTAATTATAAACATCAGGTAGCCCTCTTTCCCAGATCCTGTTTTCCCACAGTTATAGAAAGACTTGGGCAAATTGAAACTCATGCTATTATACTGTACAACGCAGTCTAAGTAAGATACTGTATTAAGCTCAGTGAAGTGAAGAACTTACCAATATACCAAAGGGAACTGGCTCAACTGTTTTCTGAATTTTGTTTTAGAATAAAATAGATTTAGTTTTTTATATACTTTGCACATAGTACATTTATAACATGATATCTAATTTGCAGAAAAGGAACATGAAACAAATTCTTTAAATTCCACCATCATGTTCTGATACACCTGGGCTTTCATTTCCTCCTATGTCACAGAATAGTTGCTTTTGGAAAATTCTGGTTTATGTGCTGTTTTGAGTTCAGTATCTATAGACATCTTCCAAATATGCAGCAGAGTAAGGTCAACCGTTTATACCTTTTAAATCTTTTAACCATTTGAGCATCTTGGTCTGCCTGGTGAATCTGCATTATTAGAGTTCATGGTTCTGACCATATTTCCTCTCCACTGATTCCCTGGAAATAAAAATCAACATTATGGTCATATAATCTAAAATATTATAGTTCAATGTTTAGTGGGCCAGGAAAATTTTGTCCACAATGTCATATGTTTTCAATACTAGCCACTGCACGTACCAAAATCATTTCAGAAACTTCTTTATTCAGTTGAGGATAAATTTTGGGAGACTAGGATGACAATACTAGAAACAAAATATTTTATCTCTGTGGATATTGCTAACAAATATAAAATCTTTGATTTACTGTCTATTTCAAAGCAGAACATTTCTTTTTTGAATTGGAGTCTCACTCTATTACCCAGGCTGGAATGCAGTGACATGCTCATGGCCCCTGCAGCCTCGACCTCCTGGGCTCAGGTGATCTGCCTCAGCCTTCCAAGTTGCTGGAACCACAGGTGTATGCCACCATACCTGGCTAATTGTTTTTATTTATTGTAGAGACGAGGTTTCACCAAGTTGCCCAGGCTTGTCTTGAACCCCTGGACTCAGTCAGTCCTCTCACCTCTGCCTCCCAAAGTGCTGAGATTACAGGCGTGAGCCACCATGCCTGGCCAAAGCAAGAAATTTCTGGTTTTGTTTTGTTTTGTTTTGAGTCAGTGTCTCACTCTGTCACGCAGGCTGGAGTGCAGTGGCATGCTTATGGTCACTGCAGCCTTGACATACTGGGCTCAGGTGATCCTTCTACCTCAGCCTTCCAAGTAGCTGGAACTACAGGCATGTACCATCATACCTGGCTAATTTTTCTTGGTTTATTGTAGAAATGAGGGCACTCCAAGTTGCCCAGTTCTCAAACTCATGGGCTCAGGAAGTTCTCTCACCTTGGCCTCCCACAATGCTGGGATTATAATAGGCATGAGCCACAGCGCCTGGCCAGCAGAACATTTTCACTAACTAATACCTGAATGCTGATATGTCCTCTCTTTTTCTTTTTTTAAAGAGAAAAAAAAAATCATTACAGCATTTAGCATTGGAAATGATGAGAGGTCACTAATACACAAGTTAATACCTATATTACCTTTCCTAATCCAGGAAAAATTAGTAATTCTATTTTATTGTCAAAAAGGCTAAGCTTTGATTATTTAACCTTACTTAACTAGTGTTTCTTTTCATTGTGTACAAATAGGGAGCTGATAAACTTTAGCCAGACAGCTTAAATAAATTATGGCACGCAGATCATGTATTTAATAATAATTTGTGTTGTGACACAACTTCATTTAAGACTTGTAGTTTAGATTGATCAATGAATAACAGTTCTAAAACATATTAAGAACTTTTTTTTTTTTTGAGTTGGAGTCTCACTCTATCACCCAGAC
This sequence comes from Tarsius wallacei, assembly GCA_963574415.1. Lineage (NCBI taxonomy): Eukaryota > Metazoa > Chordata > Mammalia > Primates > Tarsiidae > Tarsius > Tarsius wallacei. Next base: position 5,694 of record CAUYQG010000997.1, read on the forward strand.
TGGAGTGCAGTGGCCGCTCCTGGCCACTGCAGCCTCGACCTGCTGGGCTCCGGCGATCCTTCCGCCTCAGCCTCCCAAGTAGCTAGAACTACAGGCGCGCACTACCACACCCGGCTAATTTTTGATTTATTGTAGAGATGAGGTCTCACCAAGTTGCCTAGGTGGGTCTTGAACCTGCGGGCTCAGGCAATCCATTCACCTCAGCCTCCCAAAGCGCGGGATTACAGGCTGAGCCACCGAGCCCGGCTATATTAAGAACTTATATGTGTATTATAATTGCTTTTGTACTTATTTCATGGCAACTTCTTTTATAGTATCATTATGAACATAGAACTGCCATCATAATTGTTTTTCATTACTTTCTATTTCTATTCCGGTTTGTTACTGCTTGACATTGAAAATCTCAACAGAAGCCTGGACATCAGTGAAGGCATCACTTTCAAACAATAAGACCTTGCAGGCTGATTTTATTTTTCCTTATGCTAGATCCAGACAAACTTGTACTATAAACCAATAAGGAAAAAGACAGACACTCTGATAGAAAAATCAACAAAGGACTTGAATAGATGCTTTACAAAACAAAAAGGATAATCAGTTAGCCAATAAAATTTTAAAACAATTATGCAATCTTATTAGTAATCAGACAGATGCAAATTAAAACAACATGTGGTACCATTTTATTCCAACCAGAATGTATTAAAAGTTTAAAAGTGCTGACATGCCGAGCTCGGTGGCTCAGCCTGTAATCCCAGCGCTTTGGGAGGCTGAGATGAGTGGATTGCCTGAGCCCCCGCGGGTTCGAGACCCGCCTGGGCAACTTGGTGAGACCTCATCTCTACAATAAATAAGAAAATTAGCCGGGCGTGGTAGCGCGCGCCTGTAGTTCCAGCTACTTGGAAGACTGAGGCGGAAGGATTGCCGGAGCCCAGGAGGTCGAGGCTGCGGAGGCCAGGAGCAGCCACTGCATTCCAGTCTGGGTGACAGAGTGAGACTCCAACTCAAAAAATAAAAATAAATAAATAAATAAATAAAATAAAAGTGCTGACATAACTAAGTTTTGGTGAAGATGTTGAGCTACTAGAACACTTACATACTACTGGTAGGAGTAAATTGTGTTACCATTTTGGATATAACTACCATATGTAACCATACTCCATGATCCTGCAGTCCTATCACAAAGTTTGCATCTAACAGAAACACATTTGAAAACATGTAAAAGAATATTTACAACAGCACTATCATAATTGCCAAAAACTCTAAACAACTTAAATGCCTATTAAGAGCGTAAAGGAATCAGGCGTGGTGGCTCAAGCCTGTTATCCCAGCACTTTGGGAAGCTGAGGCAAGAGAATTGCCTGAGTCCAGGGGTTTGAGACAAGCCTGGGCAACTTGATAAGACCTCATCTCTATGATAAATACAAAAAAAATTAGCCGGGTGTGGTGGCTCATGCCTGTGGTTCCAGCTAATTGGAAGGCTGAGGTAGAAGGATCGTTTGAGCCTAGTAGGTCGAGGCTACAGTGGCCGTGAGCATGCCGCTGCACTCCAGCCTGGGCAACAGAGTGAGACTCCAACTCTTAAAAAAAAAGTGGAAAGGATATATGTTAGCTGTGGACTTGGAAAAAAAAAAGTGGAAAAGATGAATATATTGTAATTTATTTATACAATTGAATACTATATAACAATGAAAATCAAACAACTGCTACATCCAACCATGTGAATGAAATTTCCAAACATAATGCTAACCAAAGAAGCCAGACAAAACAATACATATTATATGATTCTGTTTATGTAAATTTGAAAAAGGAAAGTAAATCTATGGTGATAGATGTCAGAGTAGTAGTTACTTTTGCAGAAAAGGGTAGGCCACAAGGTAGTCTTCTGAGATGCTGGTTCACTTTGTGGTAAATCATTGAGCTCTACACTTGTGAATCGTGCACTTCTAAGTTTATAATACTTTAATTATGTTAAAAGATTTATATTCCATTGTAATACCTCCTACATGATAAGTAGGGTACATGATAGCTAGGGCACATTCTTAAATTCATTGGTCATGTGAATAAAAAATATTGTTATAAAGCCAAGGTCTCGTGAGAGAAGTTTTCAGAACTAACCAAATTCATAAATTGAGGCTGCCCTAAGTTTTCACTTGGATTTTTCAAGTTAGATGCAGAGCATGAGTTGATTGGTTTTTCAACACCAGGATCCTGTATACTAGTAGATCGAATTATTTTCCTTTGCATGACAGATGATTCAAATGGCTGGTTGGAGCAACGTGGCTTCTTTTTTGTATATTTTTAAATTGATAATATAGCTGTGTGCAATATGACTTCTGTAAAGCTGTTTGCAAGAGAACAGGCTTGGCAGGAATGTGAGGTGGCCAGGCAACTTTCATTGAAAGTGGCACACTCAATCAGGGCACCATACTCAAAGCCTCCAGTTGAAAAGTCAAAGCCTATTACTTTCTTTTTACTGTAAACTATACTGCATAAATATAAATCAAAATTTCTGTTCTCAGGAAGACAATGGCTTTCTGTCTTTTTTTTCTTCAAGGAACTTTTATTCTTTCTCACAGTACTAGAATTAATCATGGAGATGTGATTAATGTTAGAGGTTGCTATTCTCTTAAGGCAACTTTAGAAGATTATTGGCTATTGAATACATGCTTCTCAATTTACAATGGGGTTATGTCCTGAAAAACCCATCATAAATTGAAAATATCACAAGTTGAAAATGTGCTGAATAACCCTAACATCATAGCTTAGCCTAGCTTACCTTAAATGTACTCAGAACACTTAAATTAGCCTATAGTTGGAAAAACCATCAAACACAAAACCTATTTTATTATAAAGTGTTGAATATTGCATGTAATTTATTAAATACTGTACTAAAAGTGAAAAGCAGAAACCTACTTTGTAGGTACTCAAAGTACAGTTTCTACTAAATGTGTATCACACTTTTGCATCATCATACAGTCAAAAAACTGTTAAGTTGAACCATTGTTAAGTCGGATTGTTTTTACTTACGTTTATTAAGTGCCCACTAGATATCAAAATGGTGGAGGTTCAGAATAGATTATGCTTAACACATGCTTAATCCCAGTTTATGCGTTGCTTAATTGACTAACAAAGATCCACATGTAGAAATAAGTAAAAGGTCTGTAAGTCAATGAAACCTCTCCTAGAGTTGTGTAACATACTGTAACATTTGTGTGTATATGTGAATGACATTGATACTTTAAACTTCATATTCAGACACCTTACTTCAGTAGAAGAAGTTACAGTAGGTTGATAAATACGGAGTTACATAGATGGAAATGCCAGATAGGAACATTCAGTGTTCCTCCTAATAAACTACCAAACAGTGAGCTATTAAGACACCTTTTTGGATTAATACAAGATTCCGCTATTGTACACTGATTGCAATTTCTAGGCTTGGCACAAATATTGTGTGGTGTGACAACTAAATTTACAGGTCCATATTTTGCAAAGATTTAGTAAATTAAATAATTGCTAAATAAGGAGTACTAGAGATTTGGACAGGTTCTTCTGATTTCCCAAGGAGGTGAAACCTAATCAAACAGCAGTATAATAAACGGTGTCATGTGGATAATATGGAGGTAAGCATACTTTTATATAAAAGGTAGTATTAGGCTAGGCATAGTGGCTTACATCTGTAATCCCAGTGCTTTACCTGAGCCCAGGGGTTTGAGAGCAGCCCGGGCAACTTGGGGAGACCTCATCTCTACAATAAATCAAAAAAAGAAAAATTAGCTGGGCGTGAGACTCAATAAATAAACAAGTAAGGAAAGGTAGTGTTTATTTTAAGCCTTCTCTTAACCACTAGTCAATTGGACTCACCTCAGGTTCTACTGGTTCATATGTTTTTCTTTTCCTTCCTCCCTCCCTCTCTTCCATTTATCAGGGTCTCACTCTATTGCCTAGGCTGGAGTACAGTGGTATGATCATGGCTAACCATAGCCTCCAGATCCTGGGTTCAGGCGATCTTCCCACCTCCACCTCCTAAATTGCTGAGATTACAGGCATGAGCCACTGCGCCTAGCCTGTTTTTCATTTAAAATAGTTCACATTGAACTATTTATAAAACTAAGTTAAAATTATTTCAGCTATAATGACTTTTCTTCTGAATATTCCTGCCGGATAAACTTATTTGTAACCACTGATGTTCTTTCTTTTTTACTCTTTTCCTTACTTAACCATATTGCTAGTAAATAAGATTCCAAGAGAAATCACCTGCCAATAATAAATAATACAAAGAAGTCAGCAGAACCCTGGGAAACTGAGGAACAGCCAACCAGCTATTGTCCACTGAAGTGAATTCTGAGGCAATTACTGTATTAGGTAATAATGACATATAGCAAGTGCAGATATCTGTGCAACCTAGAACCCCAAATGTAAAGTCAATAGAAAATTTCTACCTGCTGTCTTAGGAAAAACAAAACTAATTGCTTATGTATGAAAATAAAAGGGTTAAAATGTATGAACTTCATATGTAAAAGTAAGCATGAAAGAATTGCTAGGAAAAATTTGAAATAGAAGAGGGAAATAGCCTTACCTAGATACTAACATACCATAAAGCCTCTTTAGGTAAAACTATGATATTGGCACATGAGTAGATTGATCAGTGAAACCATAGAAAGTACAAAGGTACCAAGTGTATATGAAAATTTAGTGTTTAATACATGTGCCTCTTACCAAATAATTCATGGAATGGTGGATTTAAATAAATGGTGTGAAGACAAAAGGATAGCCACTGTGAAAAGAAACACACTAGCTCCATACTTCACACCATATACCTGAATAAACTTTAATTGTGTTAGATTACTATTTAAAATTTTAATCATACAAATAACAACACAAGAAAGTCAAAATAATAAATTAGTGAAAATATTTGCAAAATATATCATGGATAGAAGCGAATTTCCTGAACAGAAATGCAATAAAAAATGGTCAAAAGACATGAGTAGTTTTCACAAATATTTTTTTCAAAAGACTTTTAAGTGATGACAAGATGTTCAATCATCAAAAATGTGACTCAGCCGGGCTTGGTGGCTCAGCCTGTAATCCCGCGCCTTTGGGAGGCTGAGGTGAGTGGATTGCCTGAGCCCACGGGTTCGAGACCCGCCTGGGCAACTTGGCGAGACCTCATCTCTACAATAAATCAAAAAAATTAGCTGAGCGTGGTAGCGCGCACCTGTAGTTCCAGCT
>CAUYQG010000999.1:0-20000 GCA_963574415.1 Tarsius wallacei
GGGATAGGGGAAGCAATTAATGGCAGTAAATACCTGTCTGGGGATGGGGGGACACTTCTTACAAACAAGGGTGCCTGAATGAGACATATTTGTGTACCTAACCCTTAAATGTACCCCTCAATATCACAAAAAAAAAAAAAAAGTACTGTGAAAGAGGAGCATAATGAATTTTTGTTTTGCCTAAAGTTCATTTATGTATTTTATTTATAAATTCAGTTAGCATCTATTGAATGGCTACAGTGAGCTACATACCAGAAGAAAATTGTTTCTTTTCATCTCAGATTTTATATAGCTTCTCATAAACTGGTAGCTCTAGGAAATGCTATCCTTCCTAATATTTAGCAGTTTTTAACTCCATTTGTACACAATCCTTAAATTTGTATAAAATTTAAAAATATTTAAATGTAAAACTAGTAATTTATAATTTTTCCTAAATTCAGTTTTTTTAATATACCAAGTGACATAAATTTCAGATGTTATTAATCAAGATGTGTATAATCAATTCATTTAGAGTGCTCTTCCTGACAATACTTTCTTTTATAAAGGGTAATATATTTATTTAAGGGTATTACATATATTTGTATTTAGTTTCTAAATATGGATTTATAAACTGATATATATCACTGACCTAACAAACACTTGAGGGGAATTCCCCCAAAACTGGAATAATCTTTTGGAGAGCAGGCCCTTTGAGTACAGGTTTCCTCCATAGGTAAGTGTTCTAGGAACCCATGGCATCAGTGTCCCAGCTAGCGTTGTTGTGTTTGGCTTCAGTGAATTTTTTTTTTTTTGGAGATTCTTTCAACACATTTACCCATTTCATGATGGGTGATTTCAGAGCACACCTGCCCACATCATGCTGAGTGTTCAACAATTTTTGACCAAAAACAGCATGACCCTGTGCCCCACCCTCCATATTCACTGGATCTCACCCTTTTTTCCAGATTAAAAAAGGGAAACGTTTTGCCATTGTGGAAGAGGTGAAACAAAAAATGGCAGCACTAAAAGACATCAAAATTGACAAGTTCAAAAATTGCATATACAAACACACACACACACACACACACACACACACACACACACACACGTATATGTACTTTTTAAAGAAGGCTGATGCTTTCTCTTGTATCATATTATTTTTACCTTGAGTAATAAACTGGCAATTATAAATATCCATTTATGAGCACAGATTTATCTCTGTGTTTCTAAATTGTATTTAGTTTTCTGCTTTCTGGATTTGATGATGTCTAGAGTACACTATTGTTTTCTTTAATAAATATAACTTAAAATACAATAATAAAAACAGTATTAGAATAAAAATCTGTGTACCATGTTTCTTAGAATGTCACATACCATCAGTCAAGTGCTTTTATTCAAATACAGTTAATAGTAATTAGGATCAATTTTAACTTTTCATAGGTTGGAACTGTTAGAGCCTGGCCGAGTCAAAGTTTTTTGAATGGTGGTAGTATTTGTAGTGCCATGAGATATTCACTTATTTTACATGAAAATATGCTTATTGAATGATCACATATATGGCATTCTAGTGTAGTAATGTTGGATTAGTAGTTTATATTCAAAATTTGTGTCCTAGGTTTTACAAAGATCACATGAATAACTGAATATATAAACTTATATCTCTTTCTGTTTCAGTTTCTTACTTTTAAAATTAGGATACCTGTGCCAGTTCTTTCCCATACTAGAATAATTCATATCTCTCCTTTTTTCTTTTAATAAGAAAAAATTAATTGTAAGGTTTACTGTAATGAAAAATAAAAGTCGGGTTTTCTTTCTGTAAATCCATAAAGACTATTTCCAACAATTATTTATTCCAGACCTTAAATCAATTAGTAACAATAAAAAAATTAAAAGCCACTCTTTATTGCACATTTACAATATAGTTAACAAACTTCTAGTTATATGAATCATGAAACTAATTACATTTAGACATGCATTGCTCTTTTAAACTACCGAGAGTCAATACGTTTTTTATTTCTTCAGGTAATTCACCTTGGAATTTGGAAAATGTTAATATAGCTCTCTAAAGTATCTAATGTGGGGGGGTTAGTCTCATTGTATTTACTAATCTGTTGTTTACAATAATAAAAATGTTGTACTAATTAGATCTATACAAAAAGAATAGTGACATTTCTTGGTAATAGAAGGGGACATAAGTAGAATTTGAAAACAGAATTGAGTATACCCTGCTAGATTAGTTCCCAGAGAATTTGGTTTATCATTAATGCATATAATTTGCCTGAGAATAAGAGGTGATTGATTAAATATTTTATCAGTAAACTACTATCTACCCAGATTATCATTTCTTTTTGTATTTTTACTACCTTTAAGTGGGGAGAAAACTTCAGTCTTTACAATCAAAATAAATATAAAAGTGACATTGTAAAATTAGAGCCCCGAATCCTAAACCAAGAATGACTATGAAATTAATAGTGTATTGTTTCTAAGTGCTAGATAGATTAGATCTTGAATAAAGTTTAGTCTGTTACATGAAAAACATTAATAAATAAATTCATTATTCTCAGGCTTCCTATAAACAACTACAATTTATATAATGCAACATTATAAAAGTTTCAAAGCACATTAAAAATGTTTAAGCAATTGTTATTTACATAATTTATGATTGTTCAATTGTAATAAGGTATGAAAATTCCTAAAACGGAAAGAAGAAATAGCAAAGAAAGCAGAAAACAATGAATCCAATGACCCAGTTCACTGAATAAATATATATTATCACCATATCCATGTCAAACCACCATCCACGGCTATCATCCTCAAAGTGCAGGTAATCCATCCTGTGTGCCCCATGTGGGAACTGCCTTCTTGTAACTGGAGCTGCACGTCTGTGGAAACCTAGAAGATGCATGAACATATTTTAAGCTCATTAAATTCATAAGTTCTCAGAAAGAAAGCTGCATTATGAAAACAAGTACCATGAACAAAGCATATCTTGATTTCACTGAAATATACTATGTTGTATTTCTGAGAGTTTTTTCAATGATAAATAATTATTTCAGAAGCCTTTTCTTATTAGGGTGTTAAGGGCAGAGACAGTAAAGTTAGCAAACAGCATGGGATATGGAATCAGAAGGCTTGCCTAGTTTGGTCACTTAGTTGGGGCAACTTTATTTCTTTGGGTCTTAGAATTCTCATCTAAACCATCTGATCACTTCAAATTTTTGAGGATCAAATGTAGCTATTTTCATGAGAACATTTTTCTAAACTTAAACTTTTTCATGTTTTATTTTTACTATTTCTGTTACAACTACTGTTTGTAACTTCTGGTCACCAACTCAATCTTGTATCTTATCATTTGAGAATTTCATTCAGTCTAGTTATTTGAGCAGCAAAGTTATTTGAGAAGGATGTCTCTTGTTGTAGTATTGAATAAAGTGGACAGACATAATGGCACTCCTTTGAAGAAACTTAGCTTTAATTTCTATAAATGATGGGCCTACTTAAGGGGATTGGTTGCTAAGTAAACTATAGTCCACTTATTACTAGATGAATATGACATTTCTGAGAAATATTATATCTCATGAAATGCCGCTTTTGCTATTTACATGCTAATTATTTACAGCTTGGATATAAACTTCCCCAATGACAACTTGTTTTTATTGGCTAATATATATTATCAAAGGCATCTAAAAAACAAAATTCAGTTTTCTAAGAACTTATGATCTGACTACTAATCCTCTGTTTTACTTATCCACTGCCTTCTTTAAGTATTTCTTTATTTGTCAGTGTTAGAGAATGGGGACCAACAAAAAAACTGAGCAGAGAAAATGTAATTCTGGTACTTGCTGGCAACTCCTGTGATAAATGTTCTGTGAAGCTCTAACTTGAAGCAAATTCTGGTTCATCAGTTTTAATAATTGAGAATGTTAAATATTATGTTCTAGATCAGGCTGTTAATTTTGATGACAAGGTTGATTCACCTAGGTATTAATATGGTTATTTAAAGTAAAAACTATTGAACAAACACAATTCTATTTTATTGTTTATATGAATCTATAAATTATGTTTGCTTGTATTACATAGATTTAAAACACTAAATTAAAAAGGATGAGATAAAGATGAAATAACGTTTTAGAATAAACTGTAGAGTCACATTTCAAATAGATTTTTGATCATTTCTGATTGTTTTTGGCTGACTTGCTATCATATTTTCTTTAATTTTAAACTTTCTTTTACAGATATGCAATATTTGTACATATTTATGGGGTACATGCAATATTTTGTTATATTCATAGACTGTGTAAATGATCAAGTCAGGGTGTTTGGCGTGTTTACCACTTCAAGTATTTATCATTTCTACATGTGGGAACAATTCAAGTCCTCTCCTTTAGCTATTATGAAATATAAAAAACATTACTAACTGTAGTCACCCTACTCTGCTATGGAATATTAGAACTTATTCCTTCTATCTTAACTGTATGTCTGTACCCATTAACTGACCTCCATCACCCTACCCACACACCCTTCCCAGGCTCTGGTAACCATCATTCTATTCCTTACCCCCATGAGATCAACTTTTTCAGTGCCAACATATGAGTTAGAACATGTGATATTTGTCTTTCTGTGTCTGGCTTATTTCACTTAACATAATGACCTCCAGTTCCATCCATGCTGCTGCAAATGACATGATTTAATTCTTTTTTATAGTCAAATAGTATTCCATTGTGTATATGTACCATATTTTATTTATCCATTCATCTGTTTATGAATAGTTAGGTTGAGTACATATCTTTGCTAATGTCATACTGCTGTTATAAACATGTGAGTACAGGTATCCCTTTGGTATACCGATTTTTTTCCTTTGGATAAATAGTAGCGGAATTCCTGGATTGTATAGTAGTTCTAGTTTTAGTTATTTGAGAGCTCCCCCGCCTGCTTTCTTTAGAGGCTGTACTAATTTACATTCTCACCAACAGTGTATAAGAGTTCCCTTTTCTCCAAATTCTTGCCAGCATCTGTTATTTTTTGATTTTTTAATAGTGGCCATTCTGACTGGGGTAAGAAGATATGTCATTTTTGTTTTGATTTGCATTTCCCTGATGACTAGTAATGCTGAACATCATTTCATATACCTGATGGCCATTTGTATGTCTTATTTTGAGAAATGTCTATTCATGTTCTTTGTCCACTTTTTAATAGAATTATTTGGGTTTTTTTTACTGTTGAGTTTCTTGAATATTCTGAATATTAATCGCCTGTCAGATGAACAATTTGCAAATATTTTCTCCCATTCAACAGGGTGTCTTTTCATTCTGTTGATAGGTTTTTTTTTTTCTGTATAGAAGCTTTTTAGTTTAAGCCCCATTTGTCTGTTTTTGTTTTTATTGTTTGTTATTTGAAGTCTTAGCCATAAAATCTTTGCCTATACCAATATCCTGAAGTATTTATCCTATATTTTCTTTTAGTAGTCTTATAGTTTTGAATCCTACATTTAAGTTTTTAATCCATCTTCAATTGATTTTATTATGGTAAGAGAAAGGGGTCCACTTTTATTGTGTATATGGATGTACAACTTTCCAGCACTGTGTATCAAAGAGGGTGTCCCTTCCTCAATGTATATTCTTGGTGCCTTTGTTGAAATTCAGTTGATTATAAATATATGAATTTACTTCTGGGTTCTCTATTCTGTTCCATTGGCCTATGTGCCTGCCTTTAAACCAATAACATGCTATTTGGTTAATACAGCCTTGTAATATATTTTGAAGTCAGGTAGTATGATGCCTCTAGCTTTGTTCTTTTTGCCCAAGATTGCCTTGGCTATTTGGGGTTCTCTTTTGGTTCCACACACATTTGAATATATTTTTTCTAGTTGTATTAAAAATGACATTGGTATTTTGATAACAATTGCATAGCATCTATAGATTGCTTTGGGTAGTATGGTCCTTTTAACAATGTTAATTCTTTTGATCCATGAGCATAGGATGTCTTTCCATTTGAGTGTTTCCTCTTTAGTTTATTTCATTATTATTTTGTAGTTTTCCTTGTAGAGGTATTTAACCTCTTTATTTAAATTTATTCCTGGGTATTTATTTTTTTTATTGCTATTTAAATAGGATTGCCTTCTTGATTTCTTTCTCAGCTAGTTTGTTATTAATGTGTAGAAAGACTACTGAATTTTGTAAGTTGATTTTGTATCCCGTGACTTTGCTGAACTTATTCATCAGATCTAAGAGTTTTTATATGGGGTCTTTAGGTTTTGCTACATATAAGTTCATGTCATCCGCAGAGAGGGACAATTTAGCTTCCTCTTTTACCTTTGGACTACCTTTATTTCTTTCTCTTGCCTGAGTGCTCTGGGTAGGACTTCCAGTAATATGTTGGATAGGAGTGGTGAAAATAGGCATCTTTGTCTTGTTCTATTTCTTAGGGGGAATGCTTTCAACTTTTCCCCATTCAATATAATGTTAGCTGTGGGTTTATCATGACCTTTATTATGTTGAAGTAGATTCCTTGTAATGCCTAATCTGTCAAGAGGTTTTATCATGTTGAATGTTCTCAAATTTTTTGTGTCTACTGAGATGATTTTTATAGTTTTTGTCCTTCATTCTATTGATGTGATTTATCATCTGTATTTACTTGCATATGTTGATCCATCCTTGCATACTTGAAATTAATCTCACTTGATCATGATGTATTATCTTTGTGATGCATTGTCAGATTTGGTTTGCTAGGCTTTTAAAAAATATTTTTTGAGGATTTTTGTATCAGGGATATATTCATGAGGTATATTGGCCTGTAGATTTCTTTTTCTGCTGTGTTCTCATCTGGTTTTGGTATCAGAATAATGCTGGCCTCATAGAATAAGTTAGGGAGAATTATCTCCTCTTCCGAATTTTGGAATAGTTTGAGTAGAATTGGTATTATTAGGTATTCTTTGAAAGTTTGGAAGAATTAAGTAGAGAAGTCATCTGGCCCTGAACTTTTTTTTTTGAAGACTTTTTATTACTAATTCAATCACATTATTTGTTCTTAGTCTATTCAGGTTTTCTGTTTCTTCCTAATTCAATCTCAGTGGGTTATATGTTCAAGAATTTAGCCATTTCCTCTAGGTTTTCCAGGTTGTTACTATGTAGTTGTTCCTAGTAGTCTTTGATGATCTTTTGTATTTCTGTGACATCGGTTGTAATGTATCCTTTTTCATATTTGATTTTGTTTATTTGGGTCTTTTCTTTTCTTGGTTAGTTTAGATTGTGGCTTATCTAATTTTGTTTATCTTTTCAAAAAACCAACTTTTTATTTCATTGATCCGTTGTAATGTTTTTTATGATTCTATTCTGTTTAGTTCTGCTCTGATCTTTAGTATTTCTTTTCTTATGTTAATTTTGGGATTGGTCTGTTCTTGATTTTCTAGTTCTTTGAGCTACATTGGTAGAGTGATTACTTGAAATCATTATACATTTTGATGTAGGCATTTATTGCTATAAGCTTCTCTCTTAACACTGCTTTTTGCTGTATCCCATAGGTTTTGGTATACTGTATTTTCATTTTATTTCAAGAAAGTTTTTGATTTCCTCTTTAATTTCTTCTTTGATCCAATGGTCATTCAAGAGAATGTTGCTTAATTTTTATGTATCTACACAGTTTCCAAAGTTCCTTTTTAAAATTGGTTTCTAGTTTACCTCATTGTGGTATGAGAATATAATTGATATAATTTCAAAGTTTTTCATATTTATTGAGACTTGTTTTATGTCCCAACATATGGTCATGGAGAATGTCCCATGTCTTGATGAGAAGAATGTGTATTCGGTTGCTGTTGAATACAGTGTTTTGTAAATGTCTGTTAGGTCTGTTTAGTCTAATGTGTATTATAAATCCATTTTTGTTATTGTGAATTTTCTGTCTACATGATCTGTTTAATACTGAGAATGGGATGTTGAAGTCCCCAACTATTTTTGTATTAGAGTCGTTTGCTCCCTTAAAGTCTAATAACATTTGCATTATATATCTGAGTGCTCTGGTGTTGAGTACATATATATTTAGAATTGTTATATTTTCTTGCTGAAATGATCCCTGTATCATTATATAATAACCTTATTTTAATTTTTGCTGTTTTGACTTGAAGTGTTTTATCTAAGTTATAGCTACTCTTACTTGCTTTTGGTTATCTTTGCATAGAACATCTTTTCCATCTCTTTACTTTCAGTCTTTTTGTCTTTACAGATGAGATGAGTTTCTTGTAGATAGCATATAGCTGGTTCATGTTTTTAAAAATTCATTTAGATGATTTATATCTTTTAAGTGGAAAGTTTAATCTGTGTACATCAAGGCTATTATTGATCTGTGTGAGTTTATTACCTTCATTTTATTTATTGATTTCTGGTTGTTTTATATATCCTTTGTTCATTCTTTTTAATTATCATCATAGTTTTGTGGTTTTCTGTAGTAGTACCATTTGAATCCTTTCTCTTCCTTATTTGTGAGTTTGCTTTATCGGTGGGTTTTATATTTTCATGTGATTTCATCATATTGTTCTTTTGCTACAAGGTGTAGAACTCCCTTAAGCATTTATTGTAAGGCCATTCTAGTGGTGATGAATTCTGTCAGCATGTACTTGTCTTGGAAAGACTTTGTCTTGTATTTATGAAAGATAACTTCTTATTATATTTTTGGCTGGCAATTTTTCTTTCAACCCCTTGAATATACCATTTCATTCTCTTCTGTCTTGTACAGTTTCTGCTGAACAAAACCATTGTGGTCAGATAGGGGTTTCCTTATAAATTACTAGACACTTTCCTCTTGCTGTTTTCAGAATTATCTCCTTTATTTGACTTTTGACAGTTTGACTATGATATGCTGTGGAGAAGTCTTTTTGCATTGTATCTATTTGGAGATTTCTGAGCTTCCTATATCTGGATGTCTAAATCTCTTGCTAGACTTAGGAAGTTTTCATCTATTATTTCATTAATTAGGTTTTATATACCTTTCATTTTCTCTTTGCCTACTGGGACACCTAAAATTCAAGTATTTAGTTAGTTTATGGTTCCCATAGACTTTGTTCATGATCTTTTCTCTTTATTTTTATTTGACTGAGTTATTTCTGACATTCTTTCTTCTGCTTGATTTAGTCTATTGTTGAAGCTTTTAAATGTATTTTGTATTTCATTTAATGAATTCTTCAATTCCAAAATTTCTATTTTTTTTTAAAATCATATTCATCTCTTTGGTAAATTCTGCATTCATATCCTGAATTTTTTTTTCTCATTTCTTTATATTGTTTTTCTGTATTCTCTTGTAAATCAATGAACTTGTTTAATATCATTATTTTGAATTCCTTGGGATTTCATAAATCTCCTTTCGATTAAACTATTGGTAGAAAATTATTGTGGTCCTTTAGAAGTGTCATATTTCCTTTTTTTCTTTTCTTGTTTCTCCTGTCTTTACATTTATATCAGTACATCTGTTGTGAAGGTTGCTTCTCTGAATTTGCTTTCATAGGAGAGGACTTTTTCCTGATGATCTATCTAGAGCACTTTGCCTTTGATTTTGGGTGCATGTGGTAGTAGCATAGTTTCTGTATGATTTATCTGTGAGCAGCATCAGTGGTATCTGTGATTTCCTCAAGTGGCTTTGGGGATGGTTTTTAATAGAGACTATGGTGCAGTTTTGCTGGGGATGAGGACATCAGATGGGCCTGTCCTTAGGCCCCAGTGGTAACAGCAACAGGCCATGTGCCTGTCCTTAGGCCCCAGGGCAGTATATGTTGGCACAGGTGTTAGCAGGCCAAGGTGGGCCAAGTCTTGGGCCTCCATTCAGATTGCTCAGGTGCTGGTAGTGCCAGCAGATCAGGTTCTTCAGCCACTGGGCAGCAGGTGTGGCATGGGCAGTGGTAGTAGTGGCAGGGCAGATCCAAGTGGCCCACGCTGATGTTGGCAATGGTTGCAATTGGCTGGTTGGGCAAGTCCTTAAGCCCATAGGTGTTGTATGCCAGTGGGTATCAGCTGTGTTGGCTATGGCAGGTTGGGTGGGCTTGATCTCAGGCCCCTGCAAGGAATGCTTATGTGCCCATAGTGACAGACTGGTATGGGCGATCCCCACTTCCTCTGATGGCAAGCTCAGGCACTGGTCAGGTAGAGCTGGGCCAGGGAGACCTGTCCTCAGACTCCCCAGTTATGTGTGTAGGTGTTGACTATAGTCCCCGAGGAACACTGCAGCCCTGTTGCTTCAGAGGGCAGGGCTGCTTTCAGGGGCAGCAGCTATACGCAGGCAGCTGGAGAGCATGTGCTTCATTCATGATTTGGCCCCAGAGGTGGCAGCCCATCATGGTGGCTGCAGGCAGGAGAGTTTGTCCTTGGGGCATGTGAAAATGGTGGCTCCACTGCTGGGAACAGTGGGGCTGCTGCCAATGCTGCCAATGGCTTGCTCTTCAGCCCTGGCCGCAGCAGCACCTTGTGGTGGTGGTTGTGGGTGGGGAATGTCAATGGGGCTGCAGGGATGTGGAGAGGGGCTATTGGGCCCCTGGGCAGGGTACAGTCTGGTAGGATCTTGGCTCTCAATGTGCTGCCCTTTTGTAGCTCCTTAAGACTCAGGGGATGTGTGGGACCCAATGTGAGCTTCTTCTGTGGAGCAATGCCGTCACATGGTCTCCAGATAGCTCCCTATGTTAGACTCAGGGTCTGTGGGAGCCTAGAGGATCTCCTGTGGCTAGGACTGCAGAAGTCTGCAGTGGGAATGCAGACTGCTAGGGGTCCCTCACTTATCCTTTCCCTGCTCTGGGGAGCCTTGCCAGTCTCCCAGCCAAGCCTGGATGAGCAGGCTGCCTTGATTCCTTCACATTCCTTGATGTGGGCATTTCCTATCACTTTTTGTTCAATTCCAGTGTTCTCTCTTAGATAATTTATTCCAAGTATGATTATCTACTCGCTCTTTTGGTTTTTATTTGTGGAGGAAGAGTGCCAGATACTTCTAGTCAACCACCTTGAAGCCCCTCCTCCTGTTTACCTTGATTTTTCACTACTAATTTTGATAGTTTACAAAAATTTTATATTAGAACGTGTCAACTGCTACATTTTTTGTTTGCTTTGTTGACGTTATTCATACTGTCTTCAGTCTGACTTCTTTATAGGATTCTGTTTAAGTCCCTTGTCCATTTTATGCTGGTTGTTTAGCTAAAACTAGATAAAATAATCATTTAACCAGATATTTGCAAAAGTCAATAAATTGTAACTAACTTATAAAAAACTAATGAAGTCAGCCCTTTTGTGTGGTCACACTTCCAGTTTTTCCTCAGGTAAGATTATATAATATTATATAAATCATGATAAGTGATAATGCCAGTGTCAGTCCTCATTGAATATTACTAAAGCTAACTTTTTCTTTTATTTAGATAAACATAAAATAAATGTTAATGTTATTTTTTTCACATTCCAGTGGATTGTCTTGCACCCAATCTGTTGGTATTCTACTTTGGAGAGGACCTATATAGGGAATTTCAAATCCAACAGCTTTTCAAGACTATGTAACCACTGTTTTCAAATCTGTAGTCTGTATTTGAAGGGGAAACAGGGCTTTTTTCTGTTTGTGTAGGATAAAGGGGAAGTGGGACGAGTTTTCCTCACAAATATTATCCTAATGCACAAACATAAATATTTTCAAGTTACTTATATACCTTTTCAAAAGTTCTTCACAAATATGGGTTAGAGAAGTAATAACATTGTTATTGAAAATTATTATTGTTAAAAATATGTTTTTTTTTTCTGTCCAAAAGGATTATGTATAGGCCTTAGATTCTTCAAATTCAAGTTTCAATTGTTTGGGTCAAAGAAGTAATGGTATTAAAACAGTGGCAGAAAACAGTACATCTGAGAGTAGACATGGCACAAGAGATGAAACATTATCAGTAGGGTCATCATACATGCTGGCTTTCTAAGACAACCCCAGTTTATTCTTGTTGTCCTGGCACAATTGCTTTCACCCTAAAAGTGTTCTTGTTAATGCAATTTTTCTTTTATTGGTGGAAGGAAAGGAAAAGAAGGCAGTGTAGGAAGATACTGGATTAGAAAATTCCCCACTCTGAATACCAGGAGGCAATATTGACCCAGGATGGTTTAGTCAACAAGTTTTTAATAGGTAAGATGGATAATGATTGTTGGTTGGTTAATGTAAATATTTTGGAAGTGGGAAGACAGTGAATAGGTATTTATAATAAATTTTAAAATTTCCAAAATTATAAATTTTTTGAAATTATTGCACTTTTTGAATTGAAGTTAGACTAACAGAAAATCACCTCACAGATGTTATTTGGTGAGCATTTCATCAATTGTGACATTAAAAAAATTGCCAGAGGCTGGGCATGGTGGCTCATGCCTATAATCCCAGCACTTTGGGAGGCAGAGGCGAGAGGATTGCCTGAGCTCACAAGTTCAAGGCCAGACCGCGCAACACGGTGAAACCTCATCTCTATAATACATCAAGAAAAGTTAGCCAGGTATGGTGGCGCATGCCTGTGGTTCCAGCTACTTGGAAGGCTGAGGTGGAAGGCCTGTCTGAGCCCAGCAGGTCAAGGCTGCTGTGGCCATGAGTGTACCACTACACTCCAGCCTGGGCGACAGATTAAGTCTGACTAAAAAAAAAAAAAAAAAAAAAAAAAAAATTGCCATAGAAATTTACTGCAGATTCCACTTTAAAGCTATGATGAAAATACCTAATTTATTGAGCCATTATAAGGATTAAATAAATTAATACATGTAAAGCATATGCCTGACTCATAGTAAAGATTCAATTAATGTTAAACTGTTCTTATTTTATCATTACTGCTACTAGTACTACGAGTTTTGATCTGAGGAAGAAGCTGCCTTTTCCTGCCAATTCTTGCTCTTCATATTATGTCTATCTTTTCTGAATCGATCAGTAAGCTTACTATTCTTTGCTCAAACAAATGGTCATGAAACTGTTTCCTTCAAGTATGAGTTGATTTCTCTAAGTCAGTTGCAAACTTTAAATTGTCTGCCAGAATAGTATATATAGAAACTATAGAATTTTAAAAATATCTATGGAGAATATATGTACTATATGTTAGGAAATGAGGATTTAAAGATACTTTAAGACATGGTTCTTAAAGAAATGCTTAGTCTAGAGCAATGTTTATCAATTTTTTTATCCTCATAAAGAGAAAAATTAAGGTTTTAATTATTTTGATTGGTTAATTAATTTACATTTAACTTACACTGAATTTCTCCCTAATGAGATACATTACATAATAATTAAGATTTTGTTTTGTAAGGTTGAGCTTCTAAGGGCCACAAACCAGTGTAATAACCAAGATTTTATTTTTGTTCACCAAAAACCAATTTTTGCCCCCATTTAAAATGCATGGCCTGGGAGACAGTACACTTAAAACTATTATAACATAACTGTCAGTGTATATATTTTAATATATTCAACCACTTCTTTCCAAAATAAGATTTGGATTGGAGTAACTTAAGTGTGAAGCTTCTGCACCAGGAATTCACTTTTACAGACTTAGCCACAACTTACTATTTGTGATAAGCTGATAATAACTACTTTGGTATTCGGTCATAGTTTAAAGAGTATCCAACATTTTTAGTACATTTTAATTATGTTATTTTAAAGTAAAGAGCATAATAAAGACACATACTTCATACTTTTTTGCCATATAATCTAGTAAAAAAAAAAGCATACTGCAGTGAAAATTATACTCTTTGAGGAATCTGAAGATTTGGATTCTTGTGCTAATATTGCACATAGTCATTATTGTCAAGTCAAAATAATTTCTCTGTATCTGTCAAGATGTTCATATGCTTTTCTTCTTTAATCTCTTAATGTGATAAAGTCAACTAGTGAATTTTTCTAATTTGAATAATGTTTAAAAATCTATAAAATTGATAGATCACCCAATGTTTTATCATTTCTTCATACCATTCCTTCTATGGATAAATTTCATATCTCTGATACTGGTTTTATATATTGATGAACTCAGCTTGTTTCTATTTTGTATGGTACCTTTATGCCCATGCTAAAAAGGAGGCTATTCTATAATATTTGCTTTATGCTATTTTTGCCTGGGTTGTGTATCAGAATTTTATTGGCTTTATAAAACATTGTGGCTGTTAGGTAACAATTCTCCATGAATCTCTGTGTGTCTGCATATCTGGTAAGCAGTGGAGCTAACTGCCTTTGTTCTAGACTATCTTTTGTAAGATAGAGTGCCTCCGTTTTGGAGCAGAGGGAAGGGTTGCTTATAGTTTTAGATCATAGCATACTTAATGCCTGTAATAAATGATTTGATTTATGTAAGCTTATAGTTAAAGTTCTCTTATGTAACTCATTCCACTGCATATATAGATATTGTGATATCCTATGGGAAATGTGGATCAAATATCCATTACAAATGCTGCTACACTAGCTATTACTGTAACAAACCATCCTTTGTCTCTGACCTGTGGGTCCCATGTCTTCTGCCAGCATCTATGACAGTGGCCAAATAACTCATTAGCTCATAAATAGGGCAAAATCTCAGGCAGTGAACAATTCTTGACATTGGTAATCTTGTAATTTCTTCAGTCTCTGAAACAGTTTACATAAAATTAGAACCCTTAAAGGTTTGATAAATCTAGCATTAAAAATCATTTGGGCCTTTAGTCTTGTTAAGGTGTAGGGGCAGATTTTAAAATGCCAATCAATTTCTTTAGTATTTGTTTTTTCTTCTTGAGTCATTTTTAGTAATTTTTACATAACATTATCCATTATATCCAAGTTTTCAAATGAATTGGACTAAAATTTTCATAGTTGTTTGTACACTTAAGGTTCTTCAGAAATATTCTAGTCTCGAGTATATGCAGTTTGTTTGCACTTCTCTACCTCGTGGAAGTTAGGAATGGTCATGAGACTTGACCAATGAAAATGAGTGTCCAAACGTGTGTGCAGGTATCTTTTTTGTAGAATGATTTGAGTTCCTCTGGGTATATTCCCAATAGGGGAATTGCTGGATCATATGGAAGGTCAATTTCTAGTTCCTTAAGAAATCACCACACTGTCTTCCAAAGAGGTTGTATTAGTCCGCATTCCCACCAGCAGTGTAGTAGTGTTCCTTTTTCTCCACATCCTCGCCAGCATCTGTTGTTGTTTGTTTTATTTTGAGTCCCATATGTTCTCACTCATAAGGTGACTGAACAATTATAATGCTATAAGAAAGCAATTGGCAGTAGCGGAAAACTGTCAGGGGAAGGGGGGTGGGACTGGCAGTTGGGGAAAAATGCAGGGGAGGAAGGGGCATACCTCATCAACAAAGGTACCTGCATGATCATTGTTTGTATACCTAACCCTGAATTGTACCCTACATCTTTATAATAAATAATTAAATTTAAAAAAGAAAAGGAAATGAGTGTCCAATGAAAATAATTTGTGTTGTTTCTGGTAGAAGCATTTATCAGTTTAAGATGCTGCAGCAGTCTCTTTTCCTCTGGCACAACAACCAGCAATCTACCAGACAGAGGCTGCTCTGTCATCTTGGGTCCTCAAATTCAGGTTTGGTTCGCAAGTTTAGGACGATGTGGGGCAGAACACTCTGCAGTCAGGGAAAATTATTTCATTGTTGCTGTAAATTCTAACTGAAAGTGATGAAGCAACTTACAAAACATTAAAGAAGTGAGTAATAAATACAGAAGGTGAATCTCGCTTGTTTTCCCACATGGAAAACAAAAAACCTCTTGGAGAAAGTCATTGTGGTGAAATCAAAGAGCAAGAAAGAACTGTGAAGACAATCTCCAAATTGTTATCAGGTTTAGAAGATTATAAACAATTACTTCTGTTTCCTCTTAAAGTCTATTTTGTAAAAACAATTTTACCTCAGAGTGAGTTCTCACTTATATCTTAGAAAAAAAGGCTATGACTTTTTTTTTCTTACAGAGTATGGCTCAAATTTATACTCACCATCAAAGACATACAGTGAGCTCCATTATTTTGAAGTTTCTTTCAGAGATTAAAAAAACAAAAACAAAAATCTGTCTCTGAAGAGTTGTTTCATTCACTTTTGTAATTTCAGTAGCTTGCACTGTGCTTATGGTGGTTACTCAATATAAAGTTTGTTGAATGGAGGGATGAATGCCTACATGCATATAAGGATAGACTTTAGACAATAAGATGAATAATTAGCATATTTGAGAATGTTTTAAGTCAAGCTTTCCAGAAGTATTTTCAGCATGAATTGGATATTATTATGAAATATTTGAAAAACATTTTATAGTTCTTATGAAAAAATTATTTAAAGGCTAATTCAAAGACCCTTGTAATCAGCATTAAAAAAAGAGATGTCTCGTCTTTTACATGTGATGGGACAGAGAAAAGGTTAAAGCACAGTGTTTTACTGCTTCATATTACATAAGAATTCTGTTGTGTCAAAAGTTGATTGATATAAGTAGGTCTTAGCAGAGGTGGAGTGATATAGTTATAGTTATGAATAGGTATAGGGTTACTGTTAATATACTTGAAAAGTTAATGCAAAATAGATTTTAAATTTCATATTTTCTCCCATATCTTTAGATTCCCAGAGTCAAGTATATTAATCCTGTAAAAATTAACCTTTTATACTGAATAAGTTAAAATATGTTGCAGATTACTTATAATTCTGTATCACCTGCTTAAATTTCAATATAAAGTTATCAAGCTAAATTAAAAATTTTTTTTAAATGTTTTGGCTGTATACCTAGGTAAGAAATGAGTTCTATGGCTTTCAAAGATATCTATTTTGGGGCACAGTGGCTCATGCCTGTAATCGCAGGATTTTGGGAGGCAGAGGTGGGAGGATTGCTTGAGCCCAGGAGCTCGAGACTAGTCTAGGCAATGTAGCAAAACCTCATCTCTACAAAAACATTAAAAAAAAAAAATAGCCAGATGTTGCAGCACATGCCAGTATTCCCAGCTACTTGGGAGACTGGGGCAAAAGTATCACCTGAGCCCAGTAGGTCAAGGCTGTGGTAAGCTGTGATCATGCACTCCAGCCTGGGTGACAGAGTAAGACCATGACTCAACCCCCCAACCCCCCCCAAAAAGTAGCCTACAATATGTATTTTTTACTGAGTAATACACACACACACACACATATATATATATACACATATATACGTATATATACACATATATACGTATATATATGTGTATATATATATATATATATATAACATAAAGTTTGCCATTTTAATCATTTAGTCAGTGGCACTACATTCACAATGTTGTACAATCATCACCACTATATATTTCCAAATATTATTTTCATTTTCTCAAATTGTCACCGTTAAACAATAACTCCCTACTAGCTTCTCTTTCCCTAGCCCCTGGTTATCTCTAATTTACTTCCTTTCTCTATCAATTTGCCTGTTTTAGATATCTCATACAAGTGTGATCATACAATACAGTATTTGTCCTTCTGTGACTGGCTTACTTTACTTAGTATAATGTTTTCAAGGTTCATTCATATTGCAGTATGTCTCGCCACTTCATTCCTTTTTATGGCATTTATTCTTTTCTATCTATTTTGTTGAGCCATTCAACTGCTAACGGAAACTAGGGTTGTTTCTACCTTTCAGTTATTGTGAATAGTGTTGCAATGAACACTGACATACAAGCACCTGCTTGAGTCCCTGTTTTCAATTCTTTTGGGTATATATGGAATATATATATGTGGTTGGCTTCTTGAGGAATTTACATTCCCACCAGCAATTTATGAGAGTTCCAATTTCTCCTTGTCACCACTTTATATAGTTTGAATATTAAGTCCTTATCAGAAATAATTTGTAAATATTTTCTTCTATTTGGTAGGTTGCCAGGTTGTCATTTTACTTTCTTAATAATGTCCTTTGCACAAAATTTTTAATTTTAATGAAGTTCAGTTTACTTGCTTTTTTTCTTTTGTTTCTTGTGCTTTTGGTGTCATATCGAAGACTCCATTGCTCATAAAGATTTACCCCTCTGCTTTATTCTAAGACTTTTATAATTTTTATCTTTTATCTTTAGGTCATGGATCCATTTGGAGTTTATTTTTTTAAATGGTGTGAGGTAGGGTTCCAATGCCATTTTTTGAATATGTAAACCCAGTTGTCCTGGCACTATTTGTC
This sequence comes from Tarsius wallacei, assembly GCA_963574415.1. NCBI lineage: Eukaryota > Metazoa > Chordata > Mammalia > Primates > Tarsiidae > Tarsius > Tarsius wallacei. The sequence continues at coordinate 18,105 of CAUYQG010000999.1, forward strand.
AAAGAGACTATACTTTTCCCCACTGAATGGACTTAATTGGCACCCTTGTGAAATATCAGTTGGCCATACATATATAAGTTTATTTCTGGACTTTCTAATTCATTGGTCAGTATGTCTATCTTTATGTCAGTACCACACTGCTTTTATTATTGTAGCTTTGTAGTAAGTTTTGACATTGTGAACATTGTACTTATTTTTCAAGAATTTCTTGTTTTGGTTATTCATGGCCCCTTGAAATTCTATATTAATTTGAGTATTAGCTTTTCCATTTTTGCAAAAAGAGCTGTTGAAGTTTTGATAGGAATTGTGTTGAATCTGTAGATGGCTTTGGGTAGTGCTAATATCTTAATAATAAATCTTCTAATCCATAAATATAGGATGTCTTTCCATTTACATTAAGTCCCCTGCATATGAATGAGTTTTACTCTGAGAGCACATTTGTAAGTCCAATTCATTTGTAAGTACCACAAAGTTAGCCTAGGTTCTCAACTAATACAATAGCTAAACTGTAATAGATTTATAATACTTTACACACAATACACAAAAACACAAAAATAAAGAAAAAATTTAAAATCTTACAGTATAGTACCCTGCACACATGTGACAATGCATGGAAGACGTGAACTAATTTTTGCGATTGGACATGTGAATGCACATCTGTATCTTTGAAAGTTCACAACTTGAAGGTTCGTATCCAAATACTAAGAGGACTTATTGTATTTGGATCTTCTTTATTTCAGCAATGTTTTGTAGTTTTTAGTGTACAAGTTTTTTACATTCATAGTTAAAAATATTTCTAGGTCTTTTAGATGCTACTGTTTATTATTAATATACTGTTATTAATATACTGAATATTAAGAATTGTTTTCATAATATTCTTTCTGGATTGTTCATTGCTAGTGTACAGAAACAACTGATTTTTGTGTGTTAATCTTGTAAATTCATTAATTAGCTCTGGAAGCTTTCTTCTAAATTCTTTTGGATTTTCTATATACAGGATTATGTCATCCATAAATATAGTTTTGCTTCTTCTTTTCCAATTCGAGTGCCTTTTCTTTTTCTTATCTAATTGCTCTAGCTAGAGTTTCCAGCATGATGTTGAACAGCAGTGGGGTGAAAGCAGGTATCCTCATCTTATTCCCAAGTTTATGGGGAGAGCTTTCAGATTTTCATCATTGAGAGTGATATTAACTGTGAATTTTTCATAAATGCTCATTGTTGTGTTAAGGTTGTCCCCCTCTATTTTTGGTTTTCTGAGTATTCATTAAAATACTCTGTTTATGTATTAAAAATTAGCTGGGTGTGTCATGAAAAGATGCTAGATTTTGTCAAATGTCCTTTCTATATCAATTTAAAAGATCCTTTTTTCTACTTCATTTTACCAATGTGGTGTATTACTCTGATTTTCTTATATTAAACTATGCCTGCATTCCTAGGATGAATCCCATTTGGTCATGATGTATAACCCTGCTAATATGATGTTGGAGGCCGGGCATGGTGGCTCAAGTCTGTAATCCCAGCACTTTGTGAGACCAAGGTGATGGGATTGTCTGTGCTCACAGGTTCGAGAATAGCCTGGGCAACTTCGTGAGACTTCTTCTCTACAATAGATAAAAAAATTAGCTGGGCATGGTAGCGCATGCCCGTAGTTCTGGTAACTTGGAAGGCTGAGGTGGAAGGATCGCCTGAACCCAGCAGGTTGACACTGGGGTGGCCGTGAAAGGACCAATGCACTCTAGCCTGGGCAACGAAGTAAGATTCCAACTAAAAATAAATGTTGTTGGAATCAGTTTGTTAGTATTTTGTGGAAGATTTTTGCATCTATATTTAAAAGGAATATTAATCTGCACTTTTCTTGTGATATCTTTGTCTGGCTTTCACAGTGGGGTAATGCTG